>JAQHUG010000050.1:5619476-5652015 GCA_028555095.1 Dicrostonyx torquatus | reverse complement strand
GGTTTTTCGAGAAAGGGTTTCTCAGCTTTGGAGCCTGTCCTGGAACTAACTCTTGTAGACCAGGCTGGCCTCGAACTCACAGAGATCCACCTGCCTCTGCCTCCCGAGTGCTGGGATTAAAGGCGTGCGCTACCACCGCCTGGCCGGCCGTTCAACTTTTTATTAGACCAAAAGGTGCCTTAGGAAGGCAAGGTGAAACAGCAGCACATCTTTACTTAATTAAACAAATCAAGCAAAAACAAGTATAACACACCTTCACATAACCTAATACTCTGCAGCAGAAACAGATGTAACACATCTTTGTCTTGTACTATTCCACAATGTATGAATGTTTGCTTATTTGTTTTTGCCTGTGGATATGAAGTTTTCCCAACACAATTGAAGGGACCATTCTTGTCATCCTTCCTTCATCTCTTGGCAGCTGTCTAAAGGGTCATTTGGTGGAATTCAACCACACTCATGTCTGGCTCCAGTGCTCGATAGTTGTTTGTTTTTATGCCCCTTGTTACCCACCATGCCACTGAGTGGCCCCGCACCTTTGCGTGTCTGTTTTTATTGAAAATTTCCCTAGAAGATTCTAGACAATCCGGCTACAAATAATGCTGAACCTTGCTGCTCTTGTTTGCGTTTCAGGTCTTTCGTACGCGAGTCATACGGTTGGTTTCACTCCGCCAACGTCCTTGACCCGCGCCGGGATGTCTTACTACAACTCTCCAGGCCTCCACGTTCAGCACATGGGAGCCTCTCACGGCATCACAGTAAGTGTCCTTGCTGGGCGCCGGCAGCTCCTCACTCACAGAGCGCTGCTGCCGCCCGCCTTTGCCACCTTGTGTCTTGGGTCACTTCTCCCTGTGGAACAGAGTTCTGGTGTTGAAACTCATGTCCCCCAGATGGGGAGACTCGTCTTCTTTTATGGGAATTGCCCACTACGAAATGTAATTTGAACTCTGGACAATGCCTTCACTTCGGAGCCATAAAGCATTATCGATGGTTTCCGTAATCGCCAAAAATACCTATTCTCAATGCTGTTGCAGTTCACTGACCCTCAGTGGCCTTCCTAAAAGTTGCCCTGACCTCCAGATTTACTTTTCTCACCTGGATTCAGGAGGGTCAAGTTCATCCGGTTCTCGCGCTCCACTCGGGAGAGTAGCCCTGCATAAGTGGCTGTGCGGTTGGCTGAGAGAACAGGAAGGAACGCGAGAATAGGATGGAGGAGAGAGACTAATTCAAAGAGCCTTCCTCTGTGAAATTACGTGGGGGGCCCATCCAAGTCTTCTGAACTTTGAAGGGCGTGGTGTAAAGGCATAAGGTGTTATCCTGGAACCTCTCAGAATGTGAGAAATAGCCGAATAGTGGAGGGGAATGAGGGCACACGAATGACAGTGTTTAAGGGGATGATTTATTATTGTTATTATTAATTATTATTATTTTGTTTCATTAAAAAGACCCTAATTGAGTGTTTGACTATGAAAGCTGTATTATCATTTTTGTACTACTTCTTTACAGACGTAGGTATGAACACCACCTTATGTGGTCCCAGCTAGTTAAGGAACTAATGATAAAGAAGGAACCTATGGCTTTTCTGACCCTTGTTGGCCTAGGTTCCATCCTCCTCAGCCCCGATTCTGACTTCGCTGGACTTGAACTGATATCCCAAACTGACCTGCTACCCCTGTGTCCTCCCTACAGAGGCCGTCGCCACGGAGAAGCAGCAGTCCTGATAAGTTCAAAAGGCCCACGCCTCCTCCATCTCCCAACACACAGAGCCCAGTCCAGCCACCTCCGCCACCGCCTCCGCCCCCCATGCAGCCCTCGGTCCCCACGGCAGCCACCTCCTTGCAGCCCGCCCCATCCTCGCAGCAGCATTTGGTGCACCCCTCCTCCCAGCCTTAATGCATGAGCTTAGTCAGAATTTCAAGTCGGGACTCGTCTGATGGAGCCGCCTTCTCAACGCCAAAGGCTTCCTTCCTGGCATATTTGGATCTGATGTGTTTGCACTGAGGTTGTCTAGCTGCCCTCCTCGTAGTGTCGTGAATGTTTGTCGGAAACGCAGCCGGTGTTGTGGGTCCTGCAACGCTAACCAGACGACTTTTTCCATCGGTGTTTTACTTGAATCTCCGTGTCCGTCATTCCCTGGCTGGAACATTGCTATATCTGGTATTTGGTCATAAGAAGCAGTGTGCAAAACCCCGTACCCTATGCCCGGCCCCAGGGCTTCTCTTCTTGGCTTTTAGGTTTGTAAAATAGGAAGGGAAATGTTGTTTTAGAATGTTCCTCTGTGAACTCGCAGGAAATTACTGAGCTGTTAGTAACCCTCCTCCTCCAGTTCACAGGGGAGTTTACCAAACTATACCAACAATTGAGCACTACAGTTCAGACCTTTGCAAACCTAACTCTGAGTATAGGATCGGAAGTGAGATGAATCGGTGCCCACAACATATCTAGTGTAGAACTTTCTACAGACACACGTTTTACAGGTTGTTTTTGATGTAAATTGACCGCCGTGTCTCTTGTAAAGCAGCCTACAGAAACAAATCACACAGCTGTAGCTTCTTCCCGTGCGTGGGGTGGGAATTAGCGCCTGTTGAGATGCGATTCCTTTCCTTTCTTCTTCAAGTTAAGCCACCTAAGCCGGTTCCCCTCTGCTGTGAGCATCGGATAGATGCCTTCCCTCTGGTGATCTTGATGGCTGACTCCAATGGTGTCTTGGAGCTCTGCTGCAGGGGCCATGAGATTGTAACAGAGCCAAAATGGTGAAAACCCCCCCCCTTCCATTCTTTTGTGCTGTCCTGGGCCAGGGTGAATAGGTATTTCCCAGGTATAAAAAGCTCTTAAGAAATACTGTTTGAAGTGTAGGCGGCATCGTAGCATGATGGCCGAGGGGCACTTGACAGAGAGGAAGCGTAGCCAGCAAAGGAGCTCATTGGCCTTGCTGGCAACTCATGTTGCCCATCGTAAGTAAACCAGGAGAGCACAGAGGAGGTTCTGAACACGATTGCCATTCATTCAGCACATGTCACTTCGGGTGGAACACCGAGTGGCTCTGTTACCATCTTCATTTCTGTTTGTCAGCCGTTCCTTTGTGCTTTCGTATCAAGTGCTTTTTCCCTGCCTGTGTTTGCATATTTATATATGCCGTGGATGAAAATAACGTACTAGAGAATGTATATTTTATGATGAGAGACGTGAATCTGTTGGATATAATCAGAGAACTGAAAATTAATTTATCAGTCATTTTTAAGAGTTCATGTTTGTGACAGCCATCTCCAGTAGCGACTCCTCATGGAACACACTCCCGAGAACAAGGAATACCCTGGTGACATTGTAGATATTTAATATTGTACAGCCTAGGAACCTCCATTTTTGCCTTCGAATGCATATTTAAGAGTTGACAGAATGAAAAGGCGTTATGGGATAATAGTGTTTAACGGCATTTTAAGAACTCGAGGATAAGAACCACCGTAGGACCTTTCGCTTCTTCTCTTCCACCCCTACACTGAGAATGTTACTCTCCGACGACCAGGAAGGAACTGTCGGTCTGCGAAAGTTTTATTTTTAAGGTGTGTGTGCGATGTACCAGCCATGGTGTCGTTATCAGGCCCTGGGTGGAGGCAGGCGCTGTCAAGGCGGTAGGTTTTCAATGTCAGACTAAACCCGGGCATTTCTCCCTGACCCTCTTGGTACATGACCATTCCAGGGAAATTCTGAGGCTAGGGCAGAAGAATTTCTTCTTCACGGTACAGTCTTGATTTTTTTTTTTCCTTGCGAGAGAAATTTGGTATGTGTTTACAAGACTTTTCTGGGATTGTAGATTTCAGTACTGCTGGCTAGCGGCTTATACTCCAGCACACAAGTCCATTCTGTAAAGATCTCTCCTCCGCTGCCCGTCAGCTTAGTTACCTCCTAGAAGCACAAAAGTGAAGGCTCTGCCATGCGGCAAGCAGAGCCTCTCAGAGCTAGGTTCTTGGCGTTCAGGCTTGTCTCGGAAAACCTCCGGCAGATTCCTCTAGAACCATCCCTTCCCTCAAATCGTTCCTCTCACAGCACTTTTAAGCATAATCCAGTTGCTTCCCCCTGCAGGCAGTAAGACCAAGAGAACAAACACTACATCTGAATTTAGGATACTTTGTGTTACTGTGGAAGCCAGTAGTAATAGGAAAGAGAAGCAGCTGCTGAGCCTCCTTACTGTGGGAAACCCGTCCTAGGTGGGTTGGGGCCGGACATGGCCATTTGGTGTTCAGTTCCCTTCCCTCACAGGCTGACTCTGGATTAAAATCAGTAGCCATCCTCAGCAGGTGAGAGCAACTGTACCTTCAGTGGCTTTACTTCCTGTCGTGTTGACAGAGACCCTCGGGTACCACTGTGCTGCTAATAGGTTGAGGGTCTCTTCCCAGACTCCCTCGCCTTCATACAGAACCCAGTCCATGCACCCAGCACCCAGCGCCTCTGAGCTCTGACCTGCTTTCTCTCTAGACCTTCGGCCAATGTGGAAGTGTTTAGGATTTTATTTATACGTCTTGGTTGATTGAAAAGGAGACAGATGGCGGGTGACCACAGAATGAATGTGTGACCAGAATGTGGCTTCGACACCTCATGCTGCTGTGCCTTTGTCATTGGCTTCCGATTCGACCAGATATAATAATGTGAATTTTCGTTGATCCTTCGGCTGTAGGAACCAATGAGTATCCCCCATTGTTAGGTAGGGTAGACATGATCTTGCCCTGTACAAAGCTCTGCTCTTAAAGATAAACCCAGGAAGACAGGAGAAAGCATGGCAATGCGTGCTTCAGAAAGGGTAATTTTTAAAAGTACGGGAGAAAGTTTCCTGTGTAACTTGACCTTCTGTCTAGTACTTGTCTCATAGGATAACCAATGCTGAGAGCTTGTAGTGATGACTACCAAAGACATGCGTAGTAAAGCTTCAGTTTCCAATGATTAAAGACTAAAAGATTCTTAGGGGTTTTTTGTTTATGTTTTAGGTTTTTTTTTTTAAATTTTGATAAAAATGTGTTAGCCTACCATTTTGGGGAGCATTTTCCAGAATGCTCAGCAGTTGTGATTACTGGCCACACCCAGGTCGCCTCTCCTTGAGTGATCAGTGGGCTCCTCTGTGCGTGCTAGCATGGGTGCTGTGTGTGCACGTGTGCGTGTGTGCGTTCATGCCTTAACATGGGTTACTGCTCAACTTTGCTGTTTGACTCAGTCCTCACCATCATCAGATTGTATTGTGCATCTTGATCTGAACTTCATCCTGGCAAAAAAATAAAACACAGACACACACACAAAAAGGTTGCAGGCGCCACAGGTTGGAATGCATTCCTTCAGAAGACTGTGTCCAGGAAGATGCACCCCGAGTTGTTTCCACAGACTTTGATTTGGGACTTCATTTGGAAAGACAGCAGACTGTCAAATGGGAAGATGTCAACAAGGAAGAGAGGAGAGCCAGATGCTAGCATGTCCTCTGCCTCTGCACACCCGTGTGCCCTGTGTGTCGTTCTCAAAGCCTGTCTACAGCTTGTCTAGCTTGGAGTTCAGGTGACGGTGGCAATCCTGACCTCTGTTGGAGTTTAGAGAGACGTAAGATGTCCAGTTAATGTCTTATTTCCTTTACATTGATCAGTCTTTAATACATGTGCTGACTCAGAAAACCTAAATAAAGATAATTTTTTAAAATGTACCTCCTGAACCATAAACTTCCCTCTCGTTACTTCTGGTCTTTTGAGTTGGAAACGATCATTGTTTGGTGTTGGTTCCAACAGACTTTCAAAGTAAAACCAATTATAAACTCTGAAGATATCCAGAGTAAGTAAACGTAGGAAGGCGGCATAAATGGGGCTAATGTGGTTTTCTTTTTTTATAAAATACTAAAGGGGGAAAAAGTGTGGGTATTTTTCCTGCATGTATGTCCACGTACTACATGCGTTCAGTGCCTGCAGAAGCCAGAAGAGGGCATTGGACCGCTTGCAATAGAGTTAGAGGAGGTTGTGAGCCACCGTGGGGATGCTAAGAACTGAATGCAGGTCCTCTGAAAGAGTAGCCAGTGCTCTTAAGCATTGATAGGTCCCATGGTTTTGAACCTTGCTAAAGTGCTTGCTGCCCCAATATACTGTTTTCAAGTTCAAACAGTAAACCGAGAGGGATACATACACATATATATATATGGAAAGGAAAGCTATACTCCCAAAATGTCACATGGGGACCCACATGCACAGGCATGCACCGTAGGACATGTCAATGGATGATGCAGTGATCTGGACAGCCAGGCTGTTGTGAAATGCTGTGTGTTGGACATGTATTTAAATGAATTGGTATGGATAAGCCTGTGACATCAACCCCATCTAAACACTCATTGTTACTACAGTATGTAGTAAGTGTATTTTTTTAAAAAACTTATTCTATTTATTAAAGTGTTTACTCTTGGGCCAGTGAGATTGCCCAGTAGATAAATGTATCTGCTATAAGCCTGACACCCTGAGTTTGGACTCTGAGACCCCATGTGGTAGGAGAGAACCAACTCCTGTTTTAAGCTGTCCTCTGACCTCCACATCCCTTTGGTACCACATGTACACAGAATTAATAAAAGGTAGTACCAAAACTTCTTTAGCAGTTTGCTGTGTAGCCCCAGCAGCAGCCTTAGTACAGCTCATGTGTCTGTGTCCCATCAGTAGGTCAGGAAGATAACAGTATCGGGGATGATGTGTGTGTAGTGGAGAATATCCCTGATTGGTATCCGTGTACGTGTGGCTTGTCAGTTGCGTTTTGATAAGGCTGGGTGGGGTGGCAGTGCACAGTGGCAGAATCCTTTAAGGAATGTAGTCTTCAGGAATCTGTTTCATTGGTCAAAACCACCCCCCCTTTTTTTTTTAAGAAAAAATTTATTATGTATACAACATTCCTTCCATGTATGCTTGCACGCCAGAAGAGGGCACCAGATCTCATGATAGATGACTGTGAGCCACCATGTGGTTGCTGGGAATTAAACTCAGGACCTCTGGAAGAGCAAGCAGTCAGTGCTCTTAACCTCTGAGCCATCTCTCGAGCCCCCCCCCCTTTTTAATAGTGATGCTTGTCTTTTAGGGAGAAGGCAGTTGATGTCTCAACACACCCCCCCTTCCTTTTTAAATGCAAGGTTATACTTTGGATCAGAGAAAACTTCCAGAGTGGGGATGGTGGTGCACACCTTTAATCCAGCACTCAGGAGGCAGAGGCAGGCAGATATCTGAGTTTGAGGTCAACCAGATCTACAGAGCGAGTTCCCAGACAGCCAGAGCTACACAGAGAAAACCCTGTCTCGAAAAGCAAGGGAGAAGACCTTAAAGGAATTGGCTTTTAGGCAGAGCTTAGAATGTGTGGATGGCGCCTCCGTCCCTGGTTCACCAGTCGGGCATGCAGGAAGCTTGGAAGTGATTCCTGGAATTGGAGTCCGTGGCAGAAGGGAAGGCAGCACAAAGCATGGGAGCCGGCTGTTTGTTGGGCAATGAGGGCAGCTGGAACTGATCTCCAGTGGTTAAGAGAGCTTCAGAATTGTTCCAGCTGGTCATGGGACTGTTGGACCACCAGTTCCCTTGACCCTGAATAAAGACAACTCTGGGAAGAAGGTCCCTCCTCCTCTACATCCAGGTTTTCTGTGCTGTGTTTCAGAGTCTTGGGAAGCAGCAAATGAATGGCCCACCCTGTGCCTTGTGAGGGATTCCAGCAAATGGCACAAGTCACCATGGTGAAATCAGGTAGCTGGCGGGGGGTGGTGGTGGCGGGGAGACCATCTCACCATCACTGATTCAGCCTGAAACATTGATGGAAAATTGGAATTCATTTTTAAGTGAGGTGTCTTAAAAAAGAAAAGAAAACAGATTACTGATTCTCTTGGAAAAGTCAAGTGCAGGAAGGCTGCTATTGTAGTCATTGCGGGCTGAGGGTTCGGTGCACCTGGATGGCAGAGAGCGTCCGCCCTCTTCAGAGCCAGCCTGCGCACCCCTGTAGTTACTAAAGCATGGACCTGCAGACTCTTGAGGTCGTGACCTACTTGGAAAGGGCATAGGTTGAATCCGGGAAGTCCAGTACAGCCAGTTCTTGTGTGCTCATGGGAAAGAGGAACAGAAACTAAAGCCTGCCTTGGAGAAAGGCATAGACCAGGCGTTCTTGGACTCATATCCAGATAAGACAATTAAATGTACCCAGGGGACCTTGGTAAATGAGTCTTCCTTGTGGACCGCAGGCTATAAAGTAGAATTAGAGTTTCTCTGTTCTTGTGGCTATAGTATCTAATGCAGTGGTTCTCAACCTGTGGGGTTGTGACCCCTTTGGATCACTGAAGACTGTCAGGAAACTTGACATTTACATTACAATACATAACAGTAGCAAAGTTACAGGTATGAAGTGGCAATAAAAGTAACTTTATGGTTGGGTGGCTGGGGGTAGCTACATGAACTGTAGTTAAGGGTCTCAGCTTTAGGAAGATTGAGAATCACAATCTAATGTGTTCCTTGTAACATGGATTGGCGGGGTAGTTTTTTGAGACAGGGTTTCTCTGTATAGCCTTAACTGTCCTGAGACTCATTTTGTAGACTAGGCTAGCCTTGAACTCACAGAGATCCATCCACCTGCCTCTGCCTCCTGAGTGCTGGAATTAAAAGTGTGTGTTACCACTGTCCCACTACAAGATGTGTCTCAGGGTGGGGTTAGCTGGCTGAGCTGAGGCAGGTCTGGCATTATAAAGAGATCCAAAGAGCGACATATTTTAAAAGTCCTGGCTCTCCTGAGTGTCCTGGGACTCGCTTTTAATCCCAGCACTAGAGAGTCAGTGGCAGAAGGATGTCTGAGTTAGGGTTACCAGCCATGTCTCGTAAACAACGAACCAAAAGCCCTACCTCTCTGAAAGTAGCCCTGATTCGTTTTGCTTGCTAATTTCTTTAGTGTAAATGTTCCAATCACAAGTGACTTCAAGCTGTAGCTTTGTTTCCCATGTAACTGTGCTAACTATAAATAGTCTTGTGAGGATGAGAAAAACAAGACAGAAGCTGGCGTGTAGCTTAGGGGTAGAACATTTGTCCCGCTAGCACACAGTCCTGGGTTCTCTCCCCAGGCCACATAAACCAGAAGTGGTGCTGCATACCTGCAATGCTAGGCTTGGAAGTGGGAGGCAGAGGGCGGGAATTCAAGGTTATCGTCACGTGGCTTACGTGATGCCAGCCTGGAATAGATGAGACCCTGTCTCAAAAGAAAATAACAAAAGTAGAATGAATTTTTTTTTAAAAAAAATAGTGTGTTAAGGATTATCTTTTTCTCATGTTTTTTTTTCTTTTTTTTTTAAAGATTTATTTATTTATTATGTATACCATGTTCTGTCTGTCTGTATGCTTGCTGGCCAGAAGAGGGCACCAGATCTCATTACAGATGGCTGTGAGCCACCATGTGGTTGCTGGGAATTGAACTCAGGACCTCTGGAAGAGTAGTCAGTACTCTTAACCTCTGAGCCATCTCTCCAGCCCTCATATGTTTTTGTTTTTTTTTACCCAAATTCTGTATAATTTAATTTTTAACCGTCTGTGTTCTACAACCAGATGATTGTTCCTAGATGTAATAGTTGGCTCTCATGAGCTTTGCCCCAGCTCACCTGGGCTTGAGGTCAGTAGTGCCTTTGCTCTCCAGCAGGCATGTCTGTCCTTTATCCCACAGGCCACGTGTGGCCACACGTGACTAAGAATGACTATGGATGCAGTCCAACAGAAAATCTGAAACGTCTTTCACCATGATTTTTGCACTGGGGAGAGCAGTTGGTCAGTTTGTGACTTCCCTGCCCTGTTCTCAAGCATGAACTCTGTCGACAACAGTGTGGAACACCATGGTGTTATGAAGTTTGGGTATGCCATGACCTTCGGTGCTCGGCGATTCCCTCTCGGGGCAGGGCCAGGGGAGGGGTGAGGGAGGAGCAATGATGGATGTGGGAAACTGGCAACCCAAGCACAGCTAAAGGCTTGGAGCGAGCATGGGATGGGGGCGGAAGAAGGCATGCAGTCGAGGGAGACTCTTGGGAATCTCAGGACCCTGAGACAGCTGTCGTGTGGAAAGCGTCTCGTGCACCAAGAGCAACCTGTCACTCTCTGACCGTGTCTTTGTTCGAGTGTAGTTTTCACATTCAGTTTTCCACCTCCCTGCCTTTGTCTTCCCTGTTCTTCAGCCTGGACAGGAGCCCGGAAGCTGTACAAGCAGGAACATTAGTTAATGGTGGGAGGAACTCGGGTGGGCGAGCTTTTCCTCTTAGCGGTCCCATGTTGGATGTTCTGGATGGAGCTGGCTGCTCCTCATCCCGTTCTCTGTCTTGGGTTTCACAGACTTCATATGACTTGCCCGGGGTCAATTGGCAAGGCCAAAGAGTCTGGTTCCAGAAACACGATCTTAGCCACTTAATGGGCAAAAACAGTCGAGGTGGGATGCCCAGTCACCCTGGGTGACGCTTGTCTGCGGCTGAAGCTGAGAATGGTGCTATACACCTGTGTTCAGTGATTTTTTTCCAGGCCCAAGTGTACAAGGGTATACTTAGTGCTCTGCTGGCCACATCGGACACTTGTAACATCTTCTGCCACCTCGTCACTACCCCAGGTCATATTATTCAGAATAATACTATGAAAATGTTTGCTAACTGGCCACATTGTGCAAACAGCACGTTCCTTTCAATCAACCCTCTCCCCATGTATGTGGAGGTCAGGAAACAACCTCGCTATTCCAAACCTTCCATGTTAAGACTTGTTAAGGTCTCTTACTGGCTTTTTCTTTCCCACTGTGTATCCAGGCTAGCTGTCGTGTGAGAGCCTGCAGATCCCTTTCCTGCCTCCCATCTTTTCAGGAGCGTATTGGAGTCACAGACGCACTACTATGTCTGACCGTTCATTTTGGGAATTCAAGCTCACGTTCTTTTGCTCGCACCTCAAGCACTTCTCACAATGAGCCGCCTCCCCAGCCCATGCAGCACATCTTTGACATTCTGAGCCCTGGTTCTTTCATCTTGGTTTGGTTTATGTTTGTTTGCTTTTTGTTTTGTTTGCCTGTTTTTTGGATTTTCAAGACAAGATTTCACTCCGGAGCCCTTGCTGTCCTGGAACTCATTTTATAGATCAGGCTGGCCTCGAATTCCACAGAAATCCACTTGCCTGTAGCCCCCACCACCACCACCACCATGTGCTCAGACTAAAGCCATGTGCCACCACCGCCCGGCTCATCTTGGTTCTTAAATGCAATGGCTTATCAAACTAAAAGTGAAGAACCCTGGGGCACAGAAATCCGCAGTCCGCTCCTCTCACTGTCCACAGGGCAAAATGTGTTAGGCTGTGGGCTGAAGTCTAGATCAGAGCAAAGGTTTCTTTGGACTCGACCAGTACCCAGGTTTCCAGTTCTTAAATCGCATTCTGTCACATAATCTAAAGAAAACTCCTTGGCTTTCCTCGCCTTCAAAACCTCCCTCGTGATATCAGCACTGTTTTACTGAGGGCAAGTTGAACAGCCCGAGCAGGAAGGCGTGGATGTGCTTGTAAAACAATTAAACGTTAAGTGTTATTTTTATGATAGTCTCTGTGTGCTTTGGGGAAAACGGTTGCTTTTAAATTGGCAATAAGGACCTTGATATGTAAATCTCACTGCCACTCAGAGGAAAAGGTTACTTAAGGACCTTGATATGTAAATCTCACTGCCACTCAGAGGAAAAGGTTACTTATGCTATTGGCCACTTTATACAGCCCCGTGCCCCCTACACACACACACACACACACACACACACACACACACACACACACACACACACATTTTGAGACTGGAAGAACGGAGGGGATCCAGGTTTAAGAATGTTTTAATTTTGTTTATTTGTGGAAGACCAATGGATTTCTTGTCAGGCCTACATTGGCCTGGTTTTGTGTCTGAAGGGGAGCTCCATCCACGAAGCATGGCCCATGCTGGTCTCTGCTGAGCACCTACTTTGTATTTTGAGACTTCCATTTCAGCAGGGTCTGGCATCCTTGGTTCTGGTTCCAGAAACACCAGAATACCCTATGCATTTGGCTCTAGGCATGACTCCTTTGTCTCCACCCTTTCCTGCCTACTTCTCCCTCCCTCCTGTTTTACCACCAAGATGGCATGCTTTTGCCACAGCCGTTCCTGTCCATTTTGAGAGCACGGGACTCAGAACATGATCTTGGAACCAGAATGCTACCAGAACATGCAATCTCGTACACCTGTGTCTTTGGATGAGTGATGTGGCCACTCCGGATCTGTAGTCTTGTCTTTCCATCAGGTCGTGTGAGGGTACGTGTCACCCTAAGTGACACTTGTCTGCAACTGAAGCTGGGAACGATTATGTACACCTGTGTTCAGGGACTTTCCAGACCCAAGCTAGCAAGCAGGCAATGGAGCTTCTCGAATCTGTTTTCGTTTTATGAACTTGCAAATAAACATAAAATCGTACATTCTTCAGCAGTGACCTGATTTCCTGGCACCAGCATAGGAATATTGCAGATGAAAGTGATCTATCAACTTTTAGAATGTTTGTCTTTCCTCCTGGGTGCCATGGTGCCCACTGGTCATCCCAAAGCTTGGGAACTGTCACTGAACTTGGTTGGATTTAGAATTGCCTTGGAAACACACTTCCGGGTGTGTCTATGATGGTATTTCCAGAGATGTTTAATTTCAGAAGGAAGACGTATCTTGCATGCAGGTGACAGAGTGCTGCGGGCTGAGGTTCTGAAGTGACTAAAAAAGAGGATGTGGGATGCTAGGGGACATCTGTCTCTGCTTCCTGACTGTGGACACCATGTGACCAGCTGCCACACAATGCCTGTGGTCATGACATACCCTCCATGATGGGCTATACCCACCTTTAAGAGCCCAGAAAGCCCCTTCCATTCTTAAGATGCTTTTGAAAGATATTGGTGAAGCAGTAGCACCTAGAAGAAGAATTAATTCATCAAGGCAAAAAGATCATGAATTCAAGGTTGGCACAGCTACACTGCAGCCCTAACCACCATCCTCTTGAGACCATACCCAGAAATAATTCCCTTAGTTCTAGGCCGTGTATGATGATAGACACCTGTAATCCCAGCCCTTGGAAGGCTGAGGCAGGAGGCTGGAGAGTTTGAGGTCGGCATAGGCTACATGGTAAGACTCCATCACACAAGGGGAAAAGGGAGAAAGAAAACACTCTATTCATCTTGGGTCATCTTCTATGGGGTGCTTTGACTTGTTAAGATTAAGTTGCCAAGTCCCCCACTGTATAGGTGGGAGATGACAGAAACTCTTCATCTCCGAGGCCCACAGCTGCATCAGCCACAGAAGATCTCCTACAATGGGCACAGACATCATAACGAGGCCCAGATTGAGCCAAACAGGACAGAAGGCAACAGCCTTCCATTGACATTCTTCCTTAATTCTTCTGTGTACCTGTTATTCCAAAGATGCTCCCTTCTCTCTCTCTCTCTCTCTCTCTCTCTCTGTGTGTGTGTGTGTGTGTGTGTGTTTGATTCAGGACAGCGCTTTAGTTTCCTGTTAAATATTACCGTGAAAGGCATTCATTTACTGCATTTTCCTAGTCATCTTTCTGCAGTAGGCCAGTCTCTCTTCCTCACTGGAGGCTCCTGCCCAAGGTCCTGAGAATTCTAAGAAGGTACATAAGCAGATCAAAGCCTCCAGATCTGGCATGACTGTCAGGGGACAGCCGCCAGAGCTTTCTTTCTGCAACTCTGAGGTCCCTGAGAAGAGGAAGCTAGGTCCATGAGGAAGGAGTAGGTTGGTTCTCAGATTTCACCGAGGATTTGCTTGGTTTTCTTAGAAGGTTCCCTGACTCATTCATCACTCATCAAGCATATTACTATATAACTCCTTTAAATGATATCAGGGGAAACCATGAAAGCAGCGTTCATGGGCTGGAGAGATGGTTTAGCAGTTAAGAGCACTGACTGCTCTTCCAGAGGACCTAGGTTCAATTAAAGCCCCCATATGGCAGCTCACAACTGTCTGTACTTCCGGTTCCGGGGAGCCAACACCCTTCTACAGATGTACATGTAGACAAACACCAATGCAAATAATCATTTTTTTAAAAAATAGAAAAATAGCTTTCACCCTTAATTGTGCATAATATTTTGTATTTCTGATACTCCCTTTTGGGAACTTAAGAAATAAACAGTGAGAGAGCTGTCCCTGGCAACAGTAATGGATGCTAGAGGCAAAAGGTAAAAGTTTGCTGAGATTTCTAGAGGCTACGTGGACTGACTGACCTATCACAGTTAGGTTTGGTAAATGGCGTGTTTGGTATGTGTGCTGGCAACAGAATCATCTGACTGTTTACCCCATCTTCCATTAGCATAGCCGTATACACATGCAGCCAGTAGATACTCATAAATGCCAAGTCAATCATTGTAACTGGAGAGCTCTCTCCTGTCCACCAATTCCCAAATAACCACAATGAGCCTTAATATTAATTGCAAGCTGTTTGACCTATGAGCTCAGGCTCATTATTAACTAGCTCTTACAACTTAACCCATTTCTGTTATTCTCTATTTTCCATGAGGCTCATGGCGTGTTAACTCACATCTGGCTTCTCCAGTGGCTGCTGACACTCCCAGACTCCACCTTCTTTCTCCCTGTATTCCGTTTGGCTTTCCCACCTAGCTATACTCTGCCCTGCCATATGCCAAAGCAGCTTTATTCATCAACCCATGAAAGCAACACATATCCACAGCATACAACGGGGCTTCCCACATCAAATCACAGTGTGGGTAGTTGAAATCTGGAAGCCCACACACATCTACCCAACTGGCAATCGCTCGTGTCTGACCAGTGTCTGGTTGGTCAGAGAGTTTGGGGGGGAGGTGAGACAGTTGACAAAACAATTTTTTTTTTCTGGTTTTTCGAGACAGGGTTTCTCTGTAGCTTTGGAGCCTATCCTGGAACTAGCTCTTGTAGACCAGGCTGGTCTCGAACTCACAAAGATCCGCCTGTCTCTGCTTCCCAAGTGCTGGGATTAAAGGCGTGTGCCACCACCGCCCGGCTCTGACAAAACAAATTTAAGGAAAGGTTTTGTTTCTCTCGGTTAAGGATCCAGTCCTTCATGGTTGGGAAGTCATGGCAGAAAGGTCATGAGATAACTGGTCACAATGGGTCCACAATGATGACACAGAGACCTGACTGCCAGTGCTAGGCTCTCTTTTTTTTTTCTTTGTTCCCAGTCTGGTACATGCACTCCCAGCACTGGGGAGGTAGAGACGGGTGGATCACTGAGGCTCCATAGCTAGCCTCGGATATTTGTCAGGTTCCAGGTCAGTGAGAGACATAGTCTCAAACTAGTGGACAGTGTCTAAGGCAGTGGTTCTCAACCTTCCTAATGCTGTGACCCTTTAATACAGTTTCTCACGTTGTGGTGACCCCAACCAGAAAATTATTTTTATTGCTACTTCATAGCTGTAATTTTGCTAGTGTTATAAATCACTGTAAATATCTGTCATGCATGGACCCCAAAGGGATCAGGACCCACAGATTGAGAACCACTGGTCTAAGGAATGAAACCCTTACCTTACCACACAACCCCACACAGAGATACAAGTGCAAGATCAAGATCAATAATAGACATTTTAAAATCCACTTGATGTCTTTTGAAAATGGAGGAATAAAAGTAGAGTTTCCCCGAATCCACTTGTGGTATTAGAGCTCCAACATACATGTGACATTCCACACATACAGAGACACATACTCATAAGTAAAAACTAAAGCAGTAAAAGCCCAGATCCCCGCAGAAAGGGAGTGTGGAAGAGCAAAGGTCATTCAGCGTTAGCTAAGCCTTGCGCTCTCAGCGAGAAGCTTTTAATTGCTTGTTATTTTGGAACAGCTAACGTGGGGACCTATGGATGGAGGAGAAAGCCATCACTGCCTAGTGGCTTGCTTGAGCTACTGTGTAATATTTTTGTTACAGTTCCTCCCACCTGTGCCCGTCAGTTCCCTTCCACTCTCCTCCCCTGACAGACCGGCTCATGTGTCTGCCTAACACTCTAAGCCAGTTATTAATAACAGCCCGGTGAGCTCTGCCTCCACCGAGAGCATATGGTGTTCTTGAAAGGAAGAGCCACCACTCCCATGACTTTGGACTTGGCCCGCTGAACTCCCGAACAGTAAGTGTTGCGTTTGTCTTTTTAAGTAGCGTTGGCAGAGGAGAGCTTCGTGTGACTCTTGCCTGCTCCTCCTAGGAAACAATGGAGGGTGAAACTTGCTGAGACTCACAAAACCTATTTCCACGGCCTGTATTTCAACATCGCTCCGAGTTCCGTGAGCCTGGTGAGAGGAGAGATTAATGAATTAGAATCCTGCCCCTTTCCTTTCAGGTTTGGCTAACAGCAGGAGGAGCGGGTGATTATAAATTGCTTGGCCAAGCCGTGGAGCTGCAGCTGATACATCTTCCTGTGTTTTCTCTCCAGCTAGAATCCCAGGGGGTGCAAAGGGAGTTTTGGCTTACAGGAATCTATGTGGGAGAGCTGGAGGAGGCGTGAGGCTCAGCTGTTTTCCCAGGTTCTGGGTTTGGGTCAGAAAGAGATGCCAGGTTACACAGACCCGTTGCTTACTAGTGTCATAACCAAAGGGCTCCGTCTTTGCTGCCCTCTTTGTGATGGCTGCTTCTCAGAGGCTTGCGAAGTAGGTCACTGTGCTTGCTGTCTGGCAAGGGAGGATAATGGAATTCAGAGAGCCGGATGCCTTGCCCAGCCCTCCTGAACAGAGCTGACACCTGATACTCCAGTCCTTCTTCGAGGCCTTGTACTAGCTAGCATAGCTCTCTGCGTAGGTTGTGGGAGATACATTACTGAGCATGTGTGGGCTTCTAGATAGAATCTTACCAGCAATTATTGTGACGAATCAGAAAGACACAGATGTGGGCCAGGTAAGAGCAGTTGCAAAACTATACAGGGACTCAGCCTCCCCCACTTAGGAAATGAAAATTGTTGCCTCTCTTGCAGGGTTTGGGGCATTTGCTAATAATGTCTATAAATAACCATGAATAGTAGCAACTATTTTAATATTATCCATAAAATCGCTCATCCGATGTATTTTATCTTCAGAGCTATCCACCATTTCCGATTCAACTAGAGCCTACAAACACCGTACTTGATAGGAAACACTAGTCCAAAGAACAAGCTCGTGTTGACCTGCCCCGCATTGGATGTCTTTGTTTTCAGAACGTTGTGTGCTGTACCAGTGTTGAGAGTGAATGGGAAGATCCTATCTTGCTTACAACACAAGACTGAAGGCTCTACAGCTGGGATCAGAGATAGTGGGGCAGCTCCACTCCTGAGCCTCTTGCCCATTTCCCTCTGCTGCGTGCTTCTGTGGAGCTCTTTGCTTACACAGAGCAGAGAGGAAGGTTGGTGGGACTCCAGAGGCAGGATGGGATGTGTGTTTTCCTATAAGTTTACACTGTGCAAAGTTGTATTGCATTTCTGCTGTGTATGCTGCCCTGAACAGCCCATAAGCCATGCATGTGGTAAGAGAAAATGGTTATTTTATGAGTAACTTCAATAAGAGAGTGGGCTTTTTCATGATTCAGAACTTTGGGGAACCCACAACCTGATCATAATCTTCATAATGGCTTGATGAGGTTAGAAAAAAAAAAAAACTTAAAACTTAACGATAAACCTTGCTGGGAATGGGAGATGGTGGCCAAGTGCTTGGCACAAGCCTGAGGGCCCGAGTTGAGATCTCCAGCATCTGTGTAAAAGTTGAGTATGGAGGCAGGAGATGACTCAGTGGTTAAAACCACTTCCTGCTCTTCCAGAAGACCCCGGTGCAGTTCCTGGCACCCACAACCATCTGTAACTTTAGTTCCAGGAATCCAATGCCTTCCTCCAGCCCCCATGGACTTGGTGCATAAACTAGGCACGCACTTGAGGCACAGACATACATGCAAGCAAACACCTATATACAGACAATTTAAAATGAAACAGACTGTGTTTAACGGTGCATCCCTGTAACCTAGTGGTGAGAGAGGCCATGAAGAAAAGCAGGTCCTCGTAATTCACAGGCCAGCTGGCCTAAGTCAATCAGTGAGTTCTGGGCTCAGTGAGAGATTTTATTTAAAAAAATAAAAAAGTTATGAAGAAAGACATTTGATATTAACATCCAGCCTCTACATATACATGCACATGGATACATGCGCACAAATAATGCACACACAAGCATGCACATACCCTCCACATGCATGTACACATAAGCATGCCCATGGGTACATGTGCACAAACAATGCGCATACACTGCACATACAAGCACCCAACGATACACCTCACCATCCCTGTGGCCCCCAGAATAATTGAGGGTCAACATCGTTGCCCATCCTGAAGGAAGCCATAGTCTCCTTTAAACACGAGATGGCGTTCTCCGGCCATGCCCTCTGCGTTCTTAATTAAACTTGCCTCCAGAGAACCTCCGAACGCTCTCAGGAATTGTATATAGACTGAAGAGCATTTTACACCAGCAGCGGGGAACTGTTAGAAATGTGTAAGGCAAACCGTATAAGCAACCGAAAGCTTCTACCAAATGCTTTTGAGAACTCAAGGACTCTCCTCTCTCTAGTCCTCAATCCCAATCCAGGAATGACACTCATTTGGGCAGTTAAATTCTGCATTTCACACATCTGCCACCCCCACCTCACCCCATCCCTGTGACCACCACTACCATCCAGTCCACCCGAATCCCCATACCTGTTCCCTCAGCCCACCTGATGGCTGGCTGTTGGGAGCTGTTGCCTGTTGGGGTTCTCTTTCCAAGCCTGGTACCAAGAGTACTCAGCCAAAGCCTGAACGTTTCATTCGACCTTGTAAGAGTGCATTCTGTGAGTCAGGGAGAGGGTGGGAGCTTAGCGGACGATAACATTCTGATCATTTGGATTGCAGACCATTTCTAATACCACTCAACAACGTCCGCATGAGCTGGAGAGATGGCTCAGAGGTTAAGAGCATTGCCTGCTCTTCCAAAGGTCCTGAGTTCAATTCCCAGCAACCACAACCACAACCATTTGTAATGAAATCTGGTGCCCCCTTCTGGCCTGCAGGCATACATGCAGACAGAATACTGTATACATAAATTAAAACAAACAAACAAATGAAAACAAAAAAATACCAACATAATTTAAGGGTCAATGTACAACTTGTTAGTGGTGAGAATGTGGTAACTAGGAACTCCAAACCTTCAGGAGTCCCACTAGCCGATGGGGAAGAGGACACTTTTTCTCCTAAGTACAGAAGGGGTTTGTTTTAGGGTCAGGATGCTGACTTTCAAGCATCTGGGGCATGTGTGGTGACATGAAAAGAGAGATGTGAGTAGCATAGGAGAAGGAAAAAAGGGACAGAGGTGGCTTAGAAGAAAAAGCACGGGCAGAGAGGTGAGAGCCAGGTCCTGGAACCCCTCTGCCCTCTGGCAGGCACCCGACAGTCAAGCTGCCTTTCCCAAGTGCTACCAGCCAAAGCAGGGCTTTGCTGGCTGCGTATCCATTGGCTTCACCCTCCTAGGGCTTTCTGCATGAGCCACTCCCTCGCTCTTCTGGTCGGGTGCTGAGAAGGGCCGGTTTTCTGATTCAGATGATTCATCTTAGTTACTGAGTACCAGGCGGCAACTGGGCCCTCGGCTTTTGTTCTTATCAGTCCTGAGAACCCGCAGTGCCGAAGCCTATGGCCTTGGTGCCAAGCAGATTTCTTTGCCATTCTCAAGTCACAGCTTGTTCAGCAGGTGACCTTGGAGAGATTATCGATCTCTCTGGGCTTTGGTCTCTCCAGCTAAGAGAGGACTCGTGTCTAATTTCCAACCGCTGGTGTTTCATGAGCCTAACATCAAAGTGTGGAGGGTCAGTTAATGCTAGCCATGAAGTAAGTCATACAGATGCCTGCCAGTCAGGCGTTATTATTCTCTCTGTTCTCCCAGATAAAGTAACATCCCTCTACCAAAGGCCTAGAGAGCCCGCCAGGATCTAAACCAGTTCCATCCAGCTCCAGATCCTCCTCTTCCCTTCTCCTTGTTCACTGCCCAACTGTGGCCAAACACAGCTTTGCTTTGTCAAATTTGTTGTGTGACCCTGACCTGCCAGACAGTTCCTGTCTTCCCTCGTGTTTTACATTACACGGAACTTTCTGGTTCTATGTTGGCCTGAATCAAAACTGTGGGGTTGGGAGCGGGGGGTGACAAAGGCAGATTCTTTACAAATTATAAACTCTGGTGAAGCACAGAGCAACGACTTTAAATGTCAGAAGGTTGCTAGGCAGTTATGGCACCAGCTCTGAAAACAATGACCAGTGACTCTGGCCAAGTCTGTCCCTCTCAAGAGCCCATGTAGCAAAATGAGAGGATGCTGACAAATGAGAGCTCATTCTGGGGCCAGCGGCTCTTTAGTACTTTCACTTCTAATTATTTTTCTTAGCTAGAAAGAAGAAAACCACCTTGAAATGAAGTCGTAATCAGTCAGCAGGCTGCGGCAATCAGGGCAATCAGGGCTGCTGCAATCACCGTAATGTCGTAGGTTCTTCTCCTATTTTCAGGCTTGTTTTCTTCCATCCAAGGGTCACCCTGATGAAGGCCGTCTTCGCTCTGTATTAAGGGTATCTCTGATGCGATTCAGCTTCGGGCATCCTTGAATGGGGCCCTTAGTTAGCCCAGGAAATACAACTTGAGCTGACAGTTCAGCAATTTTATAGAGCTTACAAATTCCGTTCACTGTTGAACGTGCATACATTCCCAGTAAATTCCCACATCACTGGAGTTTGGGGCCCTTAGTGGCTGCAGATCTCCACGCTGTCATTTAAATGGCGGCAGGTCATGGCGTCCTGTGTCAAATGTTTGTGGTCTGCCAGCGGCTTGACTCAGTTCCCCGGTTACAAGCAAACATTAAAAAAAAGTGCAAAAACATCTAAACAGATTTTCATAGGATTTCTCAAGTTCAAAAAGCCAGTCTTAGTGAACATAACCCTCATTGGAATGCAAAGCACTTTCCAAACTGAGGCAAGTCGAACACATTCAACCTTGGGGTTTTTCTTGTTCAGTTTTCTGAGAAAAGTGATCTGTTTTTCCCACTGTGATTTTCATCTGAACAAGGCCATTAAGTCTTCCAAGAAGGTGTCTGTTTTGAACACATTTATGATGTCAGGGCTTGTCAAAAACCAGAGAGTGTCACAGACTGTCTGGCCCATTACCCAGGATCAGCACAGTTGCCCCACCTTCTAGGAACCTGGACCTGTTGCTGTGGGGCCCATATAGGAGACAGGCATGACTTGGTATGTTTCTGACAAGTGCAAGATGGGTTCTTCCTGAGCTCAGGATGGAGTACCGAGGAAGCAATGTGCCGGGACAAGCACGCGGGCCCTCCTCCTACAGCAATGTACTCTCAGCAATGTACTCTCGGGGTGGACAAGGACCTGCACAGTTCATGTGAAGGTCCTGAGGGAACCTGTGAGTGTTTTGTGAAGGCTGTGACTAATAATTACTGCTATTGTGCCTTATGTATTTACTTTCTTGACACAAATAATCCCAGAGATTTCTCATCATCCTAAAAGGAAGATGCTCTTGCCACCTCAGGCTACAGAAGTGCTTGCTGATGCCGGAGTCAGTGTAACTGGCAGAGGTCCCATGGCTAAAGGTAGACCTGAAGCTCAAATCTCATCAGTCTGAATCTCGGTCTTTCTCTTAGCCACCATGGCCTATAGTCACTCTGTTGTGTCTAGTGAATGTTCAGGAGCAGGCCAAGGAGGGAAACCCTTTAGGTGTAAGGGACAATGGTTACAAACAAGATGACTAACAATACCTGGTGGCATACTCACGCTGTCTTAGCTCTTGGGAAGTCCAGAAAGAGTGTCAGTTTGAGACCAGCCTGGGCTACCTTTGGAGTCCAAAGCCTGTTTGAACTACAAGGTAAAACCAAGTCCAACAAAACAACTTACTTCCAGCTGGCCTCATTGTGAGGCAGAGATCGTGACCTGTGGTCTGGGAATGTCCCACGGGCTGAGGCAGATTGCCTGAATGTGAGAAAAACAAAAACAAACAAAAAACAAAACAAAACAAACCTCTTCACCATGACAAAGGTAGTCTGGAAAACTCAGGTTGTCAGGCTCCAAGTATACCCGATTGTCCCACGGGCCATTCACATTTATGCAAAGGAACCTGAAGCAGCAAAGGAATGTGGCTAGTAATGTCAGCTAGTGTCCCCTGCAATTATGACCCTTTCTGAAGCAACTTTTCATCCAAAAGTGTTACCCAGTCTGTGGGGTTGAAAGAGTGCCTTCTGGAGGCTAACATCCTGGATGTGTCTGGATCCACTCCAGAAGACTAGCAGCCATGGGCCACTGGGTGTCCCACAGCTCCCCAGAGTACACAGAAGGGCCCAACTCACTGCAGACCCTCGGTGAATAGAGTTTACTGAGGTGGCATTTTTCACGATCTCACTCTTCAGTGCCAGTCTCAAGGGGACTTTGGTGAATATTATCTTAGCCGTTGGATGGAGGTAAAGACACAGGATTAGAAGGCTCTTGCAGAAAAGGAAATAGTTTTGAAGCGTGACAGGCATGGCTTGGTATTTTTCTGACAAGTGCAAGATCGGTTCTGCCTGAGTTCAGGATGTGTTTAAGACTCTTCACTGAATTCAAGGAAAAGTGTTTTTCTTTTGATAGTAAAAGAGACTCACAGAGCATGTACTGTTCTTTGTCTTGACCAAAAGAAAAGAAAGAAAGGGAGGGAGGGAGAGAAAGAGAGAGAGAGAAAGAAAGAAAGAAAAAGAAAGAAAGAAATCCACACCTGAGGATGGGGGAAGGGATGGCTGAAAGAGAAGTGATCTAGAAACGCTGTCAGGTCATAGTTTTTTGTTGGCTTGCTTGTTTTGCTAAACAGTTAGAAAATATACTTTCCTTGTGGTCCCAGGAGTCAGTACTATTTCCCTACGAAAATCAGATATTTGTGGTGTTGAGACAAGGCCATGCAAGCTGAGAGCAGCAGGAAGGAAAAATCGATCTTTGGGAACCAAACTCCATCATCATCCATTTCCATCCATCTCCCTCTCTTTGGAGGATGCCACTTGCCGAGCTGCCCCGTAAAAAAATGGAACCTGGCGATGAATTTGCACCAATGTCTTGATGGAGCCAGTGGACAACTTCAAAGTTTATAAGACTACATCATCTATTAATTTTTTAAATCTATGTATTCTTATTTTGTGTGCATTGGTGTTTTACCTGCACATATGTCTGTGTGAGAATATTCAATCTTGGAGTTACAGGCTGTTGTGAGCTTCTATGTGGGTGCTGGGAATTGAACCCAGGTCCTCTGGAAGAGCAGTTAGTGCTCTTACCCACTGAGCCATCTCCCTGGCTCTTGTTCTTTATATTTTTAATATAATAGTCTATAAAATGCTCCACAAACTCCTTTGGGCCTCTGAAAATGAGGAAAGGACAAGCAGAGAGGTTTATGTTGGGAGTGGATTATTTTTCTTCTTCAGTGTCAAATAAACTTGACCCCAAATAACCTTGAGTGTCACAACAGAAATTGAAGGTCCTGTGTTATGATTTTAAAATACATTTGAGATAAGAACAAGATCTGGAGAGGCTGATAAGGCATGCAGCAAAATTACACATAAATTTTAAACAAGTCAGTAAGTTAAAAACTCTCCTAGAAAAACAACTAGGAAGTATTTTTTCCATAAAAATTGATGCTACTAAACAGCTTATCCCCAGGTATACTCTTTATTTCCCAAAATAGAAAAAAATTGCTATCAAAGGATTGTGATATTCAAGGCCTTAAACCAAGGTAAAAAGCTGTGTGTTTTCATGCTGACACTGTTGATACCGGGACAAACAAACTTCTATCTACTAGGGACTCAGATCTAGAGTCAAGGGGAAGAGACAAACAGGACATGGCCAAGTTCCTGTTTGTCGTGGGTGTTTTGAATGAAATGGGAACATGTTTGGTTCGTGAGTCCATCGGTGCTATATTTTCATGGGAGCATTTCACTGGCAAATCTAATGTTCTTTTTGTCCGTATAGTGATAGTTTAGCAAAACCGATCAATATAGACTACTTTATTACTTTTTAGCAAAACAGGAGGAATGCTATCAGGAAAATAACTTTTTCTGGTTACCTAAGATTGGAAGAACAATAGCCTTCTGACTCAATGGACCTGAGAAATGGAAACAGCTTGGGAGACAGGAATCACCCATGGGCCTTCCACCTAAGCGTAGATATGCTGACTACTGCCTGTGTGTGTATTTTTTCCCTTGCCTTTTCCCACTCAATGCTTTAATTATGAAGTCCACTGTAAATACAGAAGGGCACACAAAACTCATATGCACAAGGTCTCCTTATTTCTTTTGTGTGGGGAGGTTTGATTTTGTTTTGTTTTGTTTTGTTTTTAGATTAGGTCTACAAATAGGTCTAGCTACATAGCTCAGGCAGGTCTGGAGCCTACTATGTAGCCTACATTAGCCTCAAACTTATGCTCTTCCAGAGTGATCTTTTGTTTGTGTTTTAACAAATAAAGCTTGCCTGAAGATCAGAGTGCAGAGCTAGAGGCCAGCGAGTGATGGCACACAACTTTAATTCCAGGATGTGGGAGAGGGAGACAGGCAGAGGGATCTCCGTGAGTTCAAGGTCACCCTGGGCTATGCGAGATTGAATCTGTCTAAAAGAGAAACAGAACTCAAACAAAGGTGATCCCAGCACTTGGGATCCCATGCCTTTAATTCCAGCACTGGGGAGGTGGAGACGGGAGTGATATGGCTGGGCCGAGAAAGGAATATAAAATGGGAGGAGACAGGAGCTCAGTGCAGTCTGAAGATGCAGTCTGAGGAGACAGTCTAAGGACAGGATTGCCCCTCAGCCTCAACACTGGCAGAGGTAAAAGGTCTCTAATGGCTGGTCGCACTGCTTCTCTGATCCTTAAAGCTTTCACCCCCTAACATTTGACTCTGGGTTCTGTTTATTAAGACCAATTAGAATTTGTGCTTCAGTCTTCCCACACCATGCTCTATGCACAGGATAAAAAATAGTTTAAAAGTGATTGTGAGTGTATTGACAAGAAATTAAACCCGGCTGGAAGCTCTTGCCTGTCCTGCTTAGTGACCTCTGCCCTGTGATGGGTGATCGTGCTGGTTAACATTAGTGTATTTGGAACCACCCTGGAGACACACCTCTGGGCAGATTTTTAAAGGTGCTTTCAAAGAGGTCTATCTGAAGAGAGAAGACCCTCCCAGAATAGGGTTCACCACATCCCACAGACTGAGTTCAAAGGAAGAAAATGAGCTGAGGGCCAGTATACATCTCTCTTTGCTTCTTGACCGCAGTTAGAGTGACCAGCTAGTTGCTCGCATTTAGAGTGACCAGCTAGTTGCTCCTGCCTCATCATGATGGACTGTATCCTCTCAAACCATGAGATCTAATAAACTCCACTCCCTTGAGTTGCTTCCTTGTCAAGTATAGTGTTATACTAGGAGGACATTAGCTCAGTATCCATTTCCTTCTTCATATTTACCCTTTAAACCTTTATTACCCACCTATATACGCCTCAACCGGACATGGGGCCCACGCTCTCTACTTTGTGTGAAAGTGGCAACACTGTGTCTTTGCCTTCATCCCTTGCTTTTTGAGGTTCGTGTTTTGTCTTTGTAAGGCTCATCCTAGCTTTGTCTGTCGCTGTGATTCAGTTGTCATTGCAGTATGGCATTCCGCTTGATGTCTGTGCCACCATTTATCTCTGCCTCCCTGGTTGTAGGAACAGAAAGTCTCGAGTGAGTGAAGTGTGATGTCAACATGGGCGTGGCTGTGTCAAAGACCTGGGAGCCTCTGAGAAAATAGCAAAGCCTTCTCCCTTGCAGTGAGGCTCAGAGGGCAATGGGATGGTGGTGTGTGTACAGAGACTGTCCGCTGTAGCTTTCTCTCCCTGGATGTTTATGGCATGAAGACTGATCCCCTACAGAGCCCACCCCTGCTACGAGTTGTTAAACCTGTGCCTTGATCCGGCTGTTCACCATAACCTGCCTCCTCGTCTGTGTCTCTGCAGTAACCCGTCCTCCTTGTCTGTCCATCTATAATGACCTCGCCTCTCTTCTCAGCTCTGTATAAATACCCCGAGCTTCTGGAGTGCTGTGGCTTCTCCAGCCAAGAGCCCAGACCACCTGATCCCAGCTTGTCTGTGTTTGTGTCCCCATCTTCATTCCCTTACTGCCCAGTCAGGTCGAAGGCCCTAGAAGCCATGCCTGGACATGGCACCCAGGCATTTTTGGATTGTCTCCAGTTAAAGATACTATGAAGATCATTTGGATACATGCTTTTCTGAAGGAAGCCATGTGGTTCTTTCAAAGAGTACAATGCGTAGGAGTATATGGGGTCCTGTGACCACTCTAAACTCTTCATTATCTTCTAAGTGATGTTTCTATGATTTCATATGTGCATTAACCATAATTTCAATGGATATATTACATTCTATCTATGGCTGAATAGTGGCTTAGTGGCCATTCCTATTTTCTAACTTGTGTTATGTAATTAAAATAATTTCAAATTTTTACCTGTATGTATTTACTTGGTAAAAGTGTTAAATATTTGATTTATTTCCCATGACATTGGCCTATTTGCTTGATGTGAAATAGAGATGGACACTCCCACCCTCACCCCCTGCATCCCAAGCTCTCTAACTTTCTGTCTGTCAGACCCCACAACTGGAAGACTCCAAGTCCGATTCTGACAGGCTGGGTTGCAATAAAAGGGTGGGTGTGCTCAGAACACTGTTTATAGGCGCCATTTAGACTCAGAGCCCGTACCCAACATAGATCATGGATAGAAACAAAATTCAAACTCTGAAGAAAAAGAAATTGGGTTCAGTAGTCGCGGTTGGTGGGCAGCAGCTGAGCCAAGATGTTGCGGAATCTGCTGGCCCTCCATCAGATTGCCCAGAGGACCGTCAGCACTACTTCACGGAGGCATTTTGAAAACAAAGTTCCAGAGAAACAAAAGCTGTTTCAGGAGGATAATGGAATCCCAGTGCATCTGAAGGGTGGGGCCTCTGATGCCCTCCTGTACAGACTCACAATGGCTCTGACAGTTGGTGGAACAGCGTACGCCATCTATCAGTTAGCTATGGCTGCATTTCCCAAGAAGCAGAACTGACTTCGTCATCCCAGGCTTCACATGGTTCAATTGCATTCAGCGCTTGGTGGACCAGGAATCTAATGAGTAACTGAGCGCTTTGGGGATCACTATTTATTGACGTGTACTAACTGTCAGCAATAAAGCAGTCTTTACCAAAAAAAAAAAAAAAAAGAAAAAGAAATTGACTCTTCATTGGTCCCAATAACTTTTGAAAAGTGGTCACTGAATCTGTACAGAGAAATAGCCTATCAGAGAGCTGGGTTCTGGTGACTGGGGCAAAAGAAAACCCGCAGTGGGCACTGTTGAGTGCAGTGTCTTTATATTCGAGACACTAAGTACGGGAAGGATAATTACATGGTTGAAGGGCATAGCGACCATATTTCACAGGCCTTTGTTATTATAAATCCACTGCCCTATTTTTTACTTTGTAAAATTTACCATATTTAAAATTTAATATTTAAAAATCAGCCCTGCAGTCTTGTGAGCTATGGTGTCTTACACGGAGATGTGGTTAAGCTTTGCCGTGAGGGCACTGAAGCTTTTGTCCAACTATTCCTTCAAGGTAATTGTTTCCTTAGAAACTGTGGTGGATATTTCCCCTACAAATCATTTCAGTTTGACTTGATATTTCTTTTAAGTTTCAGTTTCTAAGCCACCCAATTCTATCTTAAAATAAAATTAAAATGTCCTCGCCTTCCATCTTCAACAATCCTCCCTTTAAAGTCCTGCAGCGGTTTCCCGTGCGAGGTGCTGCACCTCTGTTTGCCAAACCACAGTGGATTCCAATTAAGCCTTCCATGTGCTTTGACACAGGGACGAGGTTGCTAGGAGAACACCTGTGCCCACAGCACTTTGGTCCAGTGAAAGCGGGAGAGGAGAGTTAGAAACCGGTTGAGCCGTGCTGCCTGCTGCCACCTGAGGATCTGAGGTGAGAAATGGCCTCACCGCCTTCCCTCTGTTTCTCCAGCACCTATCTATTCCCTTTCTTTCCTGATCTGGGGAAGAATGGGAAGGTCCCCAAGGCAGCCCTGATGGAGGACACCCAGCCTGGAGCTATGGGAGGAAGGGAAGGATGGATACTCCTGAACCTGTTTGTGGTTCTTGCCCCGCCCCCTCTTTGGCTGAAACACGGGCAGAGGAAATCGCTGCCTGCAGAAAAGACTAGGTGCTCGCTCTGCCCGGGACTGCTGTGTAACTCTGGTAAGATGTTCCCTTCTGGGAGAATGCAGAATGGAGCCAGTTGGTGCAGAAATCAAGGAAGATTCCTCAAAGGGGGAGGAGATTTGAGCTCAGTATTCATCTGTCTCTTTTAGCCCTCACCTTGCCTTTTTTAGTTTTGAGTGAAGAAAACTGTCCATTGAAATGGCCTACCGTGCAAATCTTACCACTGTGTTCAGGTCTTTGTGGTCCTTTGAGAGGGTGTGTACAGAGTCTCGGTTTAAGGCTTGGAAAGGGGTTCGCCTGCCTGCTCGTTTTCTGGAAAGGAAGTTAGGAATGGTGTTAGCCCCACACTAGATATACGGTTAAAAAGTTCCTGCAGCGTGGGAAACCGGTCATGGCGAAGCTCTGTTTACGATTCCAGCTATTCAAAACAAAATGAAACAGACAAAGGTTTCTATAACTCGGAGACGTGGAGGACCGGATCTTTGATCAGTGGCCAAAACACACAATAAAAGAGACCTGGAGGGAAGTTCCAGAAATTGGAAAGACGCTGTGCTGTTCAGTTTTGAAGGATGCTGTTACGACTTGTATCTTCCATGGCTTCCTCTGCTTCTCTCATGGGAATCCGGGGTGGCAGGTCAGACAGCATAAAAAGGGAATGACCATTCAGGAAGCCTCTTGACCCATTCCTTGTAGAGCGAAAGGCCAAGTTTGGCATGCAGAAAAACAACCCGTGACCAGGGGCTAGAGGGACGACTGGGTGGTTAAGAGTACATACTGCTTTTCCAGAGGACCCCAGTTCGGTCCCCAGCATTACAGATGGTTCCCAACTGTCTATAACCCCCACTATGGGGAATCCAAATCCCCTTCTGGCCTCTGAGGGCCCTGTGCTCATCTGCATATACTTCAACATTTGCATACATTTAAAACTAAATCTTTTTTTTTTGTTTGTTTTTCGAGACAGGGTTTCTCTGTGGCTTTGGAGCCTGTCCTGGAACTAGCTCTTGTAGACCAGGCTGGTCTCAAACTCACAAAGATCTGCCTGCCTCTGCCTCCCGAGTGCTGGGATTAAAGGCGTGCGCCACCACCGCCCGGCTAAAACTAAATCTTAAAAAGCAAAATAACAAACAACAAACCAATGACTATGGCATAAAGTCATTAAAATGAGTGGGGAAAAAATATTTCCTTCACTCGTTGGCTATAAGTAGGTAGAGCATTCATTGGAAGGCTTGTCTTCCCCAAAGAAATAAGGGCTATCATGGGCTTACTGCAGGGTGCTTACTGCCCTCTTTTTATTTTCTAGGGAGCAAGAATATCTGAATATGAGTGGTAAAAACTGGATATTAATGTCTACAACTTCACCCCAAAGCCTGGAAGATGAAATTCTGGGACGGCTTCTGAAAATTCTCTTTGTTTTGTTTGTTGACGTAATGTCCATTATATATGTCGTCATAACGTCCTGAAAGCCTGACGTCCTTTACTCTGTATGTTTCCCACTAAATTCCAGTGAATAAAGACCTACATCTTAATATGATGAGGGGCCTTAAGTCGGTGACATACCAATTTATCCTAGACACGAGACATTAGGATGAACACAGCGTATGAGTTCCTTAGCTCTTGACGGTCTACAGATAAGGTTCACATGAATTGAAGTGGGAGTTCTTTGTGTGGAGCTGTTAAGAATAAACCATTATCCAGGCATGGTGGTTCACACCTTTAGTCCCAGCACTCGGGAGGCAGAGGCAGGTGGACCTCTGTGAGTTCGAAACCAGCCTGGTCCACAGAGTGAGTTCCAGGACAGCCAAGGCTACATAGAGAGACCTTGTCTCCAGCTTCTTCTCCCCTCCAAAAAGGAATAAAGCATTGATTTCTTTGTTCTTTGACTATCACTGTTCCGTAGGATACTGAGTAAAGCCAATAGGTAAAATCATGAGTGGAGTTGACTTTTTAAGATTCTCACCATTCTGTTTAGGGGGTCGTGCATGTGTGGGGGCTTGAGTGCATCCATCCCTGTGCCTCGAGTCAGAGGCTGGCTTTGGGTATGCCCCTCTAGAGCGCCCCATCTTGGGCTCTTGACACAGTGTCTCTCTGTGCTCACTGTTTGGGCTAGACTACTCAGGGAGCTGTCTTCCTCTTGTCTTCCGGGGCTGTGCTCACAGACATGTCCACCCCAAGGGTCCAGGTGTCTTAACTTAGGTTCCCATGCTTGCATATCAAGCCCTTGGAGTCATCCCAGTGAGTCATCTTTCTGGGCCCTATGCAATGGCTTGAATGAGAACTGTCCCCCATAGGATATTTAAACACTCGGTCTCCAGGTGGTGGCACTCCTTTCAGATGTTCCCAAGGGGTATGTTTTGAATATTTATAGTCTCCTCTCCCCCGCCTCCCAACTTCTCATTCACCCTCCGCTTCATGCTTGGAGTTAAAGATGTGATCTCTCCGATTCTTCCTTCTGCTACCATACCAGCCTGCTGCCATGCCTCCCCACTCATGATGGCATCAGCCTTCGAACCATAAGCCAAGCAAACTCTCCCTTCTATAAGTTGCCTTGGTCATGGTTATTTTATCACAGCGACACCGAAGGAACAGCTTGTCATTGTTTCTAACACAGCAAGCTTACGCTTAACATCCCAGAAGCATTACCTATATAAAGCAGGCAATATAACAATAGACCTACTAAAAACCGTAAACCTTCTTACACATACTTATGAACTAATAATAATGGCATTTTTTCTTAACACGGTGCAATTAGATAAATATTTCCACCATCACATACATAAGAACTAAAAATAGAAATTCTTGAGAGAAGCCTGGTGGCGGTGGCGCCTGCCTTTAATTCCAGCACTCGGGAGGCAGAGGCGGGCCAGATCTCAGTGAGTTCAAGGCCAGCCTGGTCTACAGAGCAAGTTCCAGAACAACCAAGGCTACACAGAGAAACCTTGTCTCGGCAAAACAAACAAACAAAAGGATGCTTGATAGAGAGTCTGAGGGAAAGAGAGCCCACACACAGAAAAAGAAGAAAAACGAGGTAGGCAGACTAAAGCCCCTGTTAAACAGCCGCTGAGTGGTATTTACCATAGATTTACAATCGCCCAAGAAACAGGTGTGGCCTGGCTATGTTTAGCCAATGAAGAAACCGAATCTCAGAGGCTGTGTGCCAGCTCAAGGCCAAAGTGAGGATGTGGCAAAGCAAGGCCTTGAGCCATGATATCACATTCCTTCCAAAGGTAAATAAAAGACATGAATAAGATAAGCTTGTTAAAACCAAATCCATGCTTGCCTTTTTTTTTTTTTTAAACCATAATGTCCTACTCTGGTCTGTTGCTGTATTTTGTGTATCGTTGTCCTCATTTATTGTCTTAATGCCCATTTGAAAATCTTTCATCAGGAAGGAAGCTTAAATTTACTCTTTTCCCAAATCCCAGCTGACAATGCGCTTGCTCTCTTCCGTAATTCCTGCATTTTCTAACAGCTGGTGTTACAAAGTATAACCTTCTAATTGTTTTTTTAATATTTATTTATTTATTATGTATACAATATTCTGTCTGTGTGAAGGCCAGAAGAATGTACCAGACCTCATTACAGATGGTTGTGAGCCACCATATGGTTGGTGGGAATTGAACTCAGTACCTTTGGAAGAGCAGGCAATGCTCTTAACCGCTGAGCCGTCTCTCCAGCCCTCGAATTGTTTTCTAAAGGCTTTTGAAACACAGAGGTCTGTCCTTTAGACCCTGGTTTTCATTTTGTATCATTTGGTTCTTAAGACGCACATGCTTAACAAAACTGTGATCTCTTCCACGGGACGGCTGTCTTCTCAGATTTGGTCCAGTCTTTAAAATGAGGTTTCATAAGAGGCCTAACGAGGTGTGAAAGGAATTGGACCTTTGAGACATCTTCCCTGGCGGCCTCTTACCTAACCTTTTTGAGATGTTGGATATTTAACCAGGGAATGAATAAAGTCAAACCGAGCATGAAATGAAAGCTAACGAGGTCCTGCTCTTTCTCGACGCTGTATTTTCAGACTGCTTCTTTATACGACTTCTTCCTAGATACAGCACGTTACAGTCCTCGTCTGAGCACGAGGGCTGCCTCTGCATAAGAGGGGTCTCCTATACAAGGCCTGCTTCTGCACATACAGAGTCTTCTACACATAAAGGGTCTCCTGCCTATGAGGGTTTTTACATGAGGGTCCTCTCTTGTAGATGCCATGTGTTTCTCCTCAGCCCACCTCACTGGGCTGTCTCGGAGCCCGTACC
>JAQHUG010000050.1:5583021-5607559 GCA_028555095.1 Dicrostonyx torquatus | reverse complement strand
CTCTGCCTCCCGAGTGCTGGGATTAAAGGTGTGCACCACCACCGCCCGCCACAGGGCTCTTTATTCGTCAGCCTATTGGCTTTCTGCAGTAGCATTATCCCACTCCAGCTAAACTCATAGATCTACTCCTTTATCTATGAAGCTTATAAAACTAGGTTTCCACATAGCTGTTTTAAACATCCCCGGTGTTTTAAATATCCCTTTCTCTACCCCTCTATGGTCCTACCCACCAATTGCTTTCCCCACCCCCTACTCCTATTCCTATCTCTCTCCCCACACCCCTTCTCATCCCTCCCCTCACATCCCTCTCCCTACCCCCTCCTCTGTCCTACCCACCAATCCCTTTCCCCATCCGCTGTCCCACCCACATCCCTCCCTCCCTTCTCTGCCTTCCCCTCCCATCCCTCTGTCTACCCTCTCCCCAGCCCCTCCTCTGCCCTCCTCTCCTCACTTAAACCCCCATCCTCATTTTCTGTCTTCTTCCCTTCATATTACCAGTGTTCTGCTATCCTCTCTTCCTTAACATAAAAGTCATTTTTCATGTGACAATTGAAATACAAGTCACAGAGAAGCCTCCGATTTTATCCAGAGCAGACTGTTTCCGAAGACTCCAAAGATGCCCCTCTAGAACATATGCTACTTTCTTGAGCTTCCGACCAGCACTGTGAAGCACTCAGTAACAAGGACGGTAGATGCTCTAACATTTGAGTGCCCTCTTGAAGTGTCCCTAAGGACAATAAGCCACAGAGCTGTTGCAGGAAGGGTGGACAATCCCTAGCCCCAGGGGATATGTGCTTGGGATAAAGCACTTCTGTCGCTGCTGGAGGCCAGGTTTGAGGAAAGGGCGTCAGTGTGTGATGTTGGTGTGATGGCTCACACCCCAGTTATTGTTCTGGGTCATTGTTTGCGTGGCTGTTTGATGATCTTACCAGAAGCTCCTCTACCAGCTGAACAGACTGTGGGCAAGATGCCACGTGGGCCAGTCCAAGGCCAGCTGCGCGTTCAGACTTATTTATAGTACTTATTTAAACTACTTATTTGTAGTTACAGGACAGTCCCCAAACATGCTCTACTGTGTGACCTGGGACTGAAGTTAGGGGAGATTAACATGTAAGCATCTGAAGCCCTTTGTTGCCAACTGGGTCTCCAGTGTAAGTCACTTGTGCCTCCAGCCAGGAGGCAGCTGTCCCTGGAGCCTGAGTGTCATGCCTCAGACTCTTATAAAGGGGAGCTCTCCTGACACACAGGTTCACTTTTGCAGCTGTGTTTATGAAATTATTTTTCTAGATAGAGATCATTTGCTCAATACATACTGTCGCCCAACAATTGCCTATCCAGGGGTGTGGTAGATACCGGCCCAGGTTGAAGAAGAAAGTAAAAAGTGTGTCACTGTTCCTCCTGGAGCTGGCTTTCTCATAAGGTAGGCAGACAAACTGATAAGCAATATAGTATATAAAAAAATTGATGTGGTGGGAAGCCATGAACCCTTTCCTGAGAAAGTAACATTGGAGCACTGGTTTGACTGATATAACTAGCTATACAGAGACTTGGAGGAAGAATCCTCATTCTTCCTCTCTGAGAGAATAGCAGGTCCAAAGGCCCCGGGTATGCAGAACCCATCAAAACACAGACAGCCTAGTAAACACGGGGAGCTAATGCTTCTGGGTTGAGAAAGACCAGCTTTGCCACTGCTATTTGTCCTATAAACATAGCAGATGCTTCCGTGGCAGAAGATAGAACTTGTAGCTAGGCAGATGCTGGTGCATGCCCCTCCTGTCATCCGGCATCATGGATGTATGTCTTACATGAAATTTAAAATGTGTGTCCCAGTGATCATACACCAGCACAACTTATTCAGGAATATTTTCATCACCCCAAATAGGAACTGTATCCCACTTCCAACACGCACAACTGCTAAGCCATCTTCCCAGAGAGCAGTCTTATTCTGGGCATTGAATATAAATGCAGTGATGTCATCTGTAGCCTTTTTCTGCGTGCCTTCTTTTCACTTAACATAGTTTTTCAAAGTTCATCACGGAACGGTATGTATGCATCAGCATTTTTTATGGCAGAATGGTATTAGCTGTGTGGATATGATATGTTTTATTTATTTATCAGTCAGAGGATATTTGGATTGTTCCAATTTTTGGCTACTACAAATAATGCTTCTATGAACATTGGTGTACAAGTCTTTGTATGTTTTCACTTCTCTTGGCTAAATCCTCCAGAGTGCAATTAATGCATCTTATGCAGACCCAATCCCTAACCTTTGTTTTTAATGCATTCCAGACTAAATAATTAATCTCCCTTCATTTTAAAAACGTCTATAATTAGTGTAGTACTTGATGATAATTTACATTCCCTCTTCTAAAATTAGTGCCCTATTCTGAGCGTTGAGGACCACAGAGTTGGTCATGAGCATTATAATATTATATCTAGGGATATTTTTTCTTTGAGGAAATATGTTGAGAGCATATCCACAAAACAATGCCTCTAACCTCTTTTCATAAGTATATGATATATAGAACTTTATATTAAAACATCCTAAACTTAAAATTATTTTGGAGAAACTTCATCACATTTTTCTTCCCCAAATTCCTGTATATCTCCCGTAAATTTTACGAGGAAATGATAAAGATATATATACTAAATGTTCACAAAAATTTACCCTTTTAAAATGTTTTATTGATTTGAGATTTCATACATGCATACAATGTACTTTTTATATTTACCACTTCCTGTTCCACAAGGCCCCCACCAGAACTCCCTCCCACTTCGTGTCTTGTTTAAATAATTCTCTGACTCTACCTTTGACCAATGGAAGAGCTGTTGGACTTCCATAAGGTGGCTGTTCCCCGTTTATAGTTTTTTAAATATATGGTCTTTATGGGAAAGGAGACATTTTTGGCACACTGGTAACCCTTAGGATTTCAAATGTTGGTTGTGATGAGGAATCTTGGCTACCAACCTGACCGCATCCACTGAAACCCAAGATGTTGAGCTCTCACTCCTGAGAAAAACGTGTTGAAAGTGGAAAAGACCCGCCCTAAATCTGGGTCTTGCCGGTGGGTGGGGGCCCAGATAAAAGGACATCAAAGAAGAAAACTGCCCTCTGTCTGCTTACCCTCATTCTTTTTTTTTTTTTTTAAGATTTATTTATTATATACATAGTGTTCAGCCTACATATATGCCTGCAGGCCAGAAGAGGGCACCAGATCCCATTACAGATGGTTGTGAGCCACCATGTGGTTTCTGGGAATTGAACTCAGGACCTCTGGAAGAGCAGTCAGTGCTCTTAACCTCTGAGCCATCTCTCCAGCCCCACTTACCCTCATTCTTGCTGCTGAGTTCATCTTTCCCGTGGCTGTAGCATCACTGGTATTAGAACCAAGCTCTTTGGGATTCCAACACAGACAGAAGACCAGCAGCTCTCCAGGAGTCCTCCAGACCTTCTGCACCGGAGTGGGATGGCTGAGACATGCAGTCTTGTGGGATGAGCAACTCCGGGGTTCTCAGTCCCTCCAGTGTGAGAAAGAGATGGTTGGGCTACCTGAACCGCATCCTGGAAGTCAGTCACATAGGATACCCAAACCCCATATATTATAATTGCATAATATGACAGATCAGTTCTGTTCCTATGGAGAACCCTGGCTAATACATAGAAAGATCATGAAGAAAGGATGAAGACTAAAGCTTTTTCAGCTTTCATCCTATTAATTTACTTTGAATTTTTAAAAAACTTTCATTGGTTTTTCTTTCAGTTGCTGTTTTATGACACCCAGAATTCATAGCTGCTTGTCAGGGTTCTTTCCTATTTTAAGGTCCTGAAATCTCCTGCACATTACCTTGGAGTGATCCGCTAAGGCACCCTAAGAGGTTTTTTTTTCATCAGTGATGATTAGATTCCATCTCCTAATTTAGAGCATACATAAACTGTATTATCTGTAAGCTTCACTTTACAAAAATAGAGGGGAATTATGAAATATTCATATATATGTTAATATGTTTACATGTATTTGTATGAAATATAAAATAAGTCATTACTCTGTAATGTCTGTGTTTGTTGAGTACTGTACTATACGGTATTATAATACAATTACAGATTGCGTTTCTCTACATTATAAATCGTATATGAGTTTCATCCATTACATATTGAAAGGGCTTAGCTGATTAGTTGAAGGTTAGGAAAATGTTCCAATGGCTCATTTTTCATAAACAGAACCTTTGAGTATTGAAGTTTAGGCTTTTGGTGTTCATTAGCTATGACATTCTTCTCACCAATTACACTGCTGGGGCTGAGCTGCTTCAAACTGATCACAGCTGCCAGCGCTGTTAGCTGTTTCTTTTTCTACCCCATAGCAATGTCCATTTTTTGATTTATTAATGGCATAGTATAACACTACCTGCTGGATTATCTAGTGAAGAGCAATCTTGACCTGCCAAAGAAAAGTTGAACCACAGGGCTATCCAAGAAGCACAGCTAAGTCAGCAGTGCCCAGCTCTCTAGATCAGAGACAGTGGACAGAAGATATATGGAGTTGTGGATGGGGGCGATGCCTGAGGAGTGGTGCGGGTCAACCTAAGTCACTAATTTTAAGGCTATTTTTGTTGTCTTGCTGCTGTTGCTGTTTTTTCAAGACAGGATTTCACCATGTAGCACTGGCTGCCCTCCAACCCACAGAGACTCGCCTGAGTCTGCCTTCTGAGTGCTGGGATTAAAGATGCATGCCATCACACATGTTTTTTGCTGATCATCCTAGCTTGTTGCCATCGCAGCTTGATAATACAGAAACTTCTTGAGTAAATTTCAACAACTAATGTTGATGCCGTTCCTTGAAGGATTTTTCCGCAGCATCTGTCCGTAGTCATTGTCATAGATGAGTGGTCTATTGTATAGCACGGGCAGTTCAGAACAGAAATGCGATGGCGTTCTGTGGTACACTCCCATGAGTAAGGGCTTGCTGCGTTTCTTAGTGTTAGGCTATAACAAATACCTTGTCTGGTATAATTGACAGCTCTCCACAGTTACATGTTAGAGATGAAGAAACAGGACACAGAAGATAGAAAACCCCACAGAGGTTACAAAGCCAAGAGGCAGACTTGGCTTTGGCATCTGCATGTCTGTCCTCTATGCCCTCTGCCTCTTCACTCAACCTCTAGGGACTTCTGTCTCTTCACCTAAAATCACTGGCAGATTAAGTTCTGCGTGGATCGGGAGTAAGGTGTGTGCTGACGGAGCGTCAATCTCCAAGTTCGCCTGCACTTCTAAACTTCTGATTCAGTTCAGTACTTTCGAATAAATCAATCCAGAAACCCATTCAAAGCCAGGTGTGATGACACACACCTGCCCTCTCTGTACTTGGGAAGCTGGAGCAGGTGGATCAACAGTTGAAGGACAAACTTGGGCTACAAAAGGAGGCCCTGGAGAAAAAGAAGACAAAGTCAAGGCGAAAAAATATTCCAAGAATTAAAACACTCAGAAGCAGCCTCCTTGTTCTTCCAAGGATGTCTGGAGGGCCAAGCTCAATGGGAAGAAATTGTTGTAGTTTATTTAAAAACATTGCGAAGAGAAGTGGCGCCATGTGACAAGGCTCATAAAGGAGGTTCACTGTAAGAGGAGAGAGCAGGGACAGAGAAGAGGGGGGAGCGCAGAGAGAGGTACAGAGACTGCTTTCTTGGGACAAGAGTGGTGGAAGAGAAAGAGAAAGAAGGACGGAGGGAGAAAGAACGAGCTGGGAGGGGGGCAAGGCCCGCTTTTATAGGGGAACATACCAAATGTGCACAGGAGGTGCCCTTAGTGGCTACAGTTGAGGACATATCCTGTCAGGACCCCAAGGGCAGGCCAGTACAGATGCCTGAATACTAACGGAAATGCCCAATCACCATTGTGTGTGAGGTTTATGGTTCATTCGGCCTCACTTTGGTAGGTACCAAAGTTTGAGTGGTAGATTCAAGCATTTTCGTGTGGTGACAACCCTCTGCAGGATTGGAAACACGATGTATTTTAATATAAGAACACAATGATGGATTTATTTGGAGTAAAAGGATGTTGGTGGGCTTCTGTCTGCGCTGGCTATGTTTCTCAGTTTGATTGATGGCTCTTTGCTTATTAATGCCAAAGAATGTCACTCGATTTCTTCTTAAGGCTGCTTTAGCCTGATCATCAACTCCTGATTTCTCATGCAGCATCCATCCGCCTTTACAGGTACCATTCTTAACCTCTGGGATTGAGTAACTGTTACTCTCTGGTACCTCTCCTGGCTCATCTGTGGTCTGGTGTTGGAAACCACAGATCAGGAAACTGAATCTTAGAAGATAATCTGTACCGTTTCCAGTTGCAAAAGAAATCTTGGAGGTATTTCTTGATTCAGTGATGCTGAATTTTTATTTATTTGTTTGAGACAGGGTTTCTCTGTAGCTTTGGAGCCTGTCCTGGAACTAGCTCTGTAGACCAGGCTAGCCTTGAACTCACAGAGATCTGCCTGCCTCTGCCTCCCGAGTGCTGGGATTCAAGGCCTGTGCTACCTCTGCCTGGCTCAGTAGGATGTTTTGTGAGCTGTTGGAACAGTGGGATGTCATGGGTTGAACCACTTCTGGACTGGCTTGCAGTTATAAGATACGCTTCCACATGTTCCCAAAAGCCGAACGTGGCGAATTAATGAGTTTCTTGGATTTTCTCACCTTCAAAGGTGCTGGTGAGGGGTTACTTACAGAAGCATGCATGACTCAAAGGCAGGTGCTTCATGAAAACCCATGCGAGCAGGGTGACAGCTCACGGCTGGAACCCTGCAGCTCTGCAGAACCTACTAGCCACTCAGCAGGTTTGAAAGTCTTCTCAGTAGGCCTTTCTACTATGCCACCTTGGGGACGGGGTCTTGAGTGTAGTGAAATTTCACTTGTATTTTAATAAATAAAGCTTGCCTGAAGATTAGAGAGTAAAACAGCCCCATTGATGAGCCATAAAGACCAGGCAGTGGTGACACACACCTTTAATCCTGGTAATCACACTAGTTTGCTTTGGAGATCAGGCAGTAGTGGTGCACACCTTTAATCCCAGCACAAGAGAGGCATATAAGAGAGGAGGAGACAGCTCTCAGTCTCAGTCTCATTCTGAGAATTCCTCGAGGCAGGATCACCATTTCAAACTGAGGTAGAGGTAAGAGCCAATGTCTGGCTGCTTTGCTTTTCTGGTCTTTAGGTTGAACCCCAATATCTGTCTCTGGGTTTTTATTAATCATGCCACACTTGAGAATCTGGTGCCAGAGACTTCCGAGAGTGCCAGAGACTCGGAAGTTGTTTACTTTCTGAGTCTTAAAGCCTCCCCTCCAGGATGGAATGCTTTCAATCCAATATCTGCCTATCTCTGTTCCTGGGAGGTGGGCTGCTGTGGGAACCAATCCCTTGACTCCCTCAGTGGCAGGCTTCTGCTTGGGTTTGTCCATTGCTGCGCACTTTCAAGAGACTGGAGAGCAGAGCCACATCCACCTTGACACTTTAGCCGTGAAATGCATTGCTTTCTGATTTCAACTCTTTGTATCGGTCCTCTGTATTAATCAGAGTTCCCTAGGGGAATAGAACTTATAGAATGAATATATATATGGGATCTATTAGAATGCCTTACAGTTCAATAGTGGCTGCCTACCTACCAACAGAAGGTCCAAGAATCCAGTAGTTGTTCAGTGGATGAGTCTGAATGTCTTAGCTGGTCTTCAGTAGACACCGAAATCCCAAAAAGGTAGGCTCCAATGCCAGCAAAGGAACGACTTGGTTGCAAGAGCAGCAGCAAGCAAGGAAAGAGAAAAATCTTCCTTCTTCCATGTCCTTTATATAGACTGACACCAGAAGGGGTGGTGTAGATTAGATGGTGGATCATCCAGTCTCAACGATGCAGATCAGACGTGTGTCTTCCCACTTCAAGTGCTTTAAGGAGAAAATCCATCACAGGTGTGCCCAGTCATTTGAGTTTTAGTTAATTCCAAATGTAGTCCAGTTGACACTAAGAATAGCCATTGCATCCTTCTGGTAGGTGCTGTTCTCCCAGGCACTGGGAATACAGGATCTCACCTTTGCCATTTTAGACCCTTAAGCAGCTCTGTAGCTCTTGCTTGCCCTTTTTAACCTTCTTGGACCTGTATAAACAGTTTTTGTTCTTTTAATCATTTGACTGTCTGCTATAAAATTTGTTTTCTGCCTGGCTCCTGACACTATGACCAGTATTCGGTTAATAATGTAAACTATTGTTATACTATCACATCCCTTGTAGTAGTAACATGAATATTGAAACAGTTCAAGAAGGAACTAAATATAAGTAATAATAAATACTATAATAGGACAGCTATGCATATTGAGTTGAAGTCAGGATCATCTGCACCTTTCAGATAAGGCAGAGGCCACTTTATGTCTACAAAAGGACGTTTTGCCTACAACTTGGAATAACTTTCAAGTACTGTCCTTGCTAATTGTATGTCAACTTGGCAGAAGCTAGAGTCATTTCGGAGGAAGGAACCTCATTAAGAAATGCCCCCACTAGGCTGGCCTGTGGGCAAGGCTGTACTGCATTTTCTTGGTTGTTGATTGATATGGGATGGCCCAGTGCACCGTGGGCAGTGCCACCCCTGAGCATGCCATGAGAAACGAGCAGCACTCCCCCCATGACTTCTGCATCAGCTCCTGCATCCAGGTCCCTGCCCTGCTTCCATTCCTGCCTTGGCTGTCTTAGAGGATGAATGTGATATGACTCAGATGTTATATGGCTGTGTCGTGAAATAAACCCTTTCCCCCGCCCCCAAGTTGCTTTTAGACATGGTGTTTCATCGAAGCAATAGTAACCCTGACTAAAACATGTCCCGTGGCAGAGACGTGTAAGACTTTGTATAGCTCAAGGGTTAGGGAGTTAGCTCAGTGGTAGAGCACTTACCTAGACTGAGAAAAAAAATATTACAAGAATTTCTACAATGCGGTGGGTCTTATGGATAAAGATGAGAAAATATTTTGATGTTTGTCGTTGCAGGTAGATGTGTTGATGACCTTTGGGTCTGGGTCTCTATCATTTCAGTTTCTGGTCACAGTTACAGAGTAATTTAACTTTACATCTCCCCTCTGAGTTACATTTTTTCTCTTTAACTTTTCATCTCATAAGGTGGTGGCCACCATCTGAACCATTCCACAAGAAGTTACAGCGGCTACAGTTTTTTAGTAATTCCCAGACCTTTACTTCTGGAAACTCCAGAGTCAAGTCTTTGAACTGGCCACAAGTGTGAGGCTGTCTAAACCCTGTCTGTGTATAGAGTACAGGTCATGTTCTCTCTCTCTCTCTCTCTCTCTCTCTCTCTCTCTCTCTCTCTCTCTCTAAAACTTGACACTTTGAACTGAGAAAGTACTTGGCAATCTCTCAACTTGTTATATAAGGCACTGAAGCCTGATTTGAGGGGGAGGCACATTTGAAGAAATTGGCACCGCACTGTTGAGGAGAAAGATCCACTTCACTGGTCTAATGTTTATTTTTAAATAATATCCATCTTCTCTGCCTCTATTTTCCCAAGAAGAAATTGGATCCTGTGGTACATTTGAACCTAGCAGCTCGTCTCTGAGAGATGAGTGTTTTGCTCCGAGTCTGTTATTTAACAAAACTGTACTGTAGGGTTATGTCAGCTGAATATATGCAGTCCATATGGGAAATAACCTTGAACCATCCTAGACACTTGAAAGAATTTTATCTTGCCTTCTTCAGTACGCTTACAAGAATCTACTGTGTGCCAAGGAGTGGCTCCTGAAATGTTACATTAACTTCCCTGGGGAGACATGGGCAAGCATTGACTTACCCCAGATAAGGCACCAAAGGAATGGTTCAACTCGGGTCTAGTTTGGTGACCCAGTGAGGATTTGGGCTTAATTATATGGGATATGGCTAAGTGGTTGCTTACAGAATATGCATAACCCCAACACAATGGCATCACTGAGAAGTCTGGCCCTAGTGTGATGACTTCCCACGTCTGTAGAGATGGACATCCCTTCAGTTAACCTCTCCTCTGGTCACACTAGCACTTCCCAACACCCATAGCAGCTGGAACAGAACCACATGCAGCCCGGACGGAGTGACTGGGATCACAGATGAGGATCTAATGGCTTCCTCTCATCCCTCTTCTATGAGGGAGCATCAACAGGTCCACTCTTGAGGGCCACTTGCCTATAAGCACAGCTTCTGTAAGCGGCAATGGGTTTGCTTATAGGGCAGCATCTTACTCTGTGAGGTAAGCCGTGAGAGTGTGCAGCATGTGAGCACGGAGGTCACATGATATAAGTATCACTGCCTGGTTTGTCTGTTTGTTTGTTAGCTCTTGTCTTTGCCACTTTGATGCCCTCTAACTCCGAGACGTTCATTCTACTTTCTGGTGCCTTATTTTCTGCATCGGTTTTTGGTGTTTGTGCCTCTGTAACCAGAATACAAACAAGAATAATCGCTCAAAGTGGCAGAGAGTTTAGTCCATCGCTGCAGGAAGGCAGGGTGGAGTAGCTCCATCAGTGGCAGGAGGAACATCAGGTAGAGGTTTATTCATATGGCAGCAGACAAGAAAAGATGGCCGACTGGAACTAGGGACTAGTGTAACCTCAAAGGTCCCTTCCATGGGGCTGGAGAGATGGCTCAGAGGTGAAGGGCATGTGTGGCTCTTGCAAAAGCCCCTAGTTCAATTCCCAGCACCTATCCTCAAACCATCTGTAACTCCAGCTCCAGAAGACTTGATGTCTTTCTCTGGCTTACATGGCACCTGCACACGCATGTTCATAGAGGCATGCATTTGTACATTCACACACACACACACATAAAAATAAAATATAGTTTCTGAAAGAAGGTCCATCCCTACTGTAGGCAGAGTTTTCTGTCTAGACCATCAGTCAGCTCTGTCCCACCAACCACTCCTCATATAACCACACAGAGACTTATTAGTAATTACAAATTGTTGGCCGATAGCTTAGGCTTGTTACTAACTAGCTCTTACAACTTAACCCATATTTCTTATCTACCCTCTGCCATGTAGTGGTACCTTCTTTCAGCACGGGCATGTTTATCTCCTGTTTTTCTGCATCTCTATCATGACTCCCCCAGACTCCACCCTTCTTCTTCCCACGGTCCTCCTAGTCTGGCTCTCCTGCCCAATCTCTTTCTGCCCACCTATAGGCCAGTCAGCCCCTTATTAACCAGTGAGAGCTGTGTGCTTTGGACTAAGACCATTGAGGAGTGGGTCCTTTTGATTGGGTTTGAAATGATTCACCGGGAGGAGACTTTTTCCAGCAGGGCGAGTGGTGGACCAGGATGACTCCCATGCTGGCCCAATGTGTCCTCCCAACCCACAGACACATTCCTGTCCATTTGGTTTCTGTTTCTTCACTGACATGAGAACCAAGAAGGAGCAATGTCAGGTTAATATCCCCATCCTAGTCTCTCAAAAGTGGGTCACCTGAGAACATTCACAAAGCCCTTCCTACGTGTGATAGTGATAGGAACCCTAGGCAAAGAACAAGCCCTACAGTTTGGGGCATCACCTGTACGCTGGAATGCCTTTCAACACTCTACATGGAATTTCTTTTCTTGCCAAGGCAGGTTCTTTTAGATCCAGCTTCTTTACTGGCCTGCCATTTTCTCTCCCTCTGACTGGTTAAAATGGCACTGACCTCTGGGCCAAGAGCCCCAGCTTTGTCTGCAGGCCCTGGCTCTTCCTGTCCCTGGGAGGGAAAACACAGAGGTACGAAGAGATGGTTTTAGTTTCCCTTCCACCAGTCTGTCTGTGCTTTCAGAGGCAGTGTTGTGGGGGAGGGGCTCCTTGGGCTTCTCTGGGTCAAGTTCTATTTGTAGATACAAGGCAGGGATGACCTGGATCACTGGGTTCTCTTGCTGGCCTCAGTGTTCCACCAGAGTGTGACTGAACAGAGAACCTCAAGCGACAGGGACGACTTTCACAATGAATCCTAGTGGTATTCAGAGCTGGCCTCCAAGCACTGAAGCTGCCTTCTAGCCACCTCAGTCATTCAGCAAGCCAGGCCTTGCAATTGTTTGAGTCTAGCCCATTAGGGTCCAGCTTCACGCTAAAGCAGAGACCTTACCTTCGGGTAAGAACACTCTTTCAGCCCGCATGGAAAAGTATGGACTGACCTGGGTAGACACAAGAGGGCCCGCCTACTTATTCCTGTAGGCAACAGTTGATGCAGGAGGGAACAAGCTGGGCCTCAGCTATTCACATACCTGAGGATGCAAACATCCCTTTTCCTAGTAAGGTTTCCCAAGGGCAGTTTCACAGATGGTGATTGGTCAACAGTTGAGATCATAGATCTGTACTCTGATGGGTAGGGTTTCTGCGAACCAAGGAAAGCAATCTAAAACACCTATTATTGAAGCAGGGAGGGGAAATTTTCATAGGTTATAAATAAATAATATTTAAAATATTATAATATTATATTATTAATATTTAAAAGTAAATTCTGTGAGTGAATGTACGGCATCCCAAAACGAGACTGCAGTCAGTACGAAGTAAACACTGAGCCTCTTTCTTCTTCCCAAGAACGTTTTTATGGCGTTGACAGTATGGTCTGCATTCATTTTCCTTCCACATTTTTTTTTGGTACTACCCCCTCCCATTGTCATTATTTTGTTGTGGTTTTTAATCAGTAGTGTTTATTTTTAGACAAGTTTTTCATAGCCCAGGCTGACCTAGAACTCACTACTACGTAGCCCAGGGTGACCCTGAACTGGAGATCTGCCTTTTGAATTGGGTATGGGTGTGAGTCACCATGCTGGGCTGTCGTTGCTATGAGATATTTCCCCTATTTTTCTTCTATTTAGAGATAAGCATGGTGTGTGTGTGTGTGTGTGTGTGTGTGTGTGTGTGTGTGTGTGTGTGTGTGAAGAGCAATCCACCTTGGTTTTGAAGTCAGGGTCTGTATGTGAGAGCCAGGCTTTCTGGTTAGGTTTTAGGCTCTGCCTCTCAGGTGCTGTGGTTACAATAACTTCTTTGTAGGTTTATTTATAATAGGGTGCTGGGGATGGCAAGCTCTCTCCAGGTTCAGGCATAATGTGTTTGATGGGACTTCCCCATAACCTGAATAGTGAGGGGCAAAGGGCTACAGCCAACCATCTTCTCATGGTGGTAGGCGTGGTCAGGTTCCCTACCTTTTCTGAATTCTCAACTCTTGCACACTCCACGAAGCAGGCAAGGTTCTGAGAATCTCATTCTGATATTATAGATAAGGAGATAAACTGGAAAAGGCTAGGCAGCTTAGCTGAAACTAACTTAGCAGGCGGTAGTCCTTGTATAAGTTAGAACTCAGGCTTTGCCAGGTATAAAGGGAATGAATTCTCAAGCTGTTAGATAGACTTGTCCTCTTAAGAATTCAACAAACTATGCATGCATGGGGCAGAGGGCGAGCACACACCATGGGCACATCCCTGGAGCGAGTGGTGTCCGCACATTTGTTAGCCACTGAAGCCCCGGGATTGTCTGCAGTGGGCATTTGTGACAGGGTGGAGTGCAGTGCCTGGTAGCTCCGGTGCCGGTTGTCCTGTACTACAAGTTAGGGTTAGCCTGACCATCCTCATACAGTTTCTCCCTCTTCGTCCTGCCGGGCGTCCTCCTTTCCCGCGGAGCTGTCACAAAGGAAAGCCCTTGGCGTCTTTACTTTCCACTGCCACAGAGTACCGACTTTACAAAGTTTTAGGGCGCGTTCCTCTGGGATCGCTGCCCACCAGTATAACTCCGGCCAGGAGGCTCTCAAGTGGCCCCGGGAAGTCAGGGAGAGCAAGCGACCCTTATGTTCATGTTCAGACCTGGGCTAATCGCAAATGCACACGGCGCTCGGCGTGGGTAGATGAGGAGCCTTGGGTGGAGGTGTCCAGGTGACTCGGGTCGGGTCCTCTCTCCTCCTAGCGTGGCCTGAAGCCATCGGAGTAGGCGCAGCGCCCCTACAGCCAGCTTTTCCGCCTCCATCTCCTCCTCCTCCACCTCCTCTTCCTTCCCCCAGCCGGCGTGCAGTCTCAACCGGTTCAGACTGGCCTGGGTGCCTCTGCAAAGGAAAGCGGCGACTGGGACCACCCCGGGAGTGACTTCCCGGGGTGGGGGCGGGAAGGTGGAGCCGGCGGGGAGGGTTGCACTCCACGTGTCCCTGGGGCTGAGGGCGGCGGCGGTGGATCGCGCGCTGCGGGACCGGTCGCCCAGCGCGCGGCCGGGATCAGCAACCGCGGCCCCAGCCGAGCCCGGGACTCAGGTAAAGGCCCCAGAAGCCGGGGAGGTCCCGGTCGGAGCAAATCGGTCACTCAGCAAACTGCAGCGAGAGAAGGCGGCGCTGTCACCCGCGGGAGCACAGCTGGCAGCCTGCTTCTGGTCCGGCTGTCTGCCCCGGTCTGAGAGTGCCCTGAGAACGAACGCCGCAGCGTGCTCTGCACCCCTCCCCCTTTAAAAAAAAAAAAAGAGTGCTTGCCTTTGCATAACACTTCCAGGAATCTGAGGACTGCATTTTGCGTGGAGTAGGGGGAGCAAGGGAGATGAGATCCGGGAGATACGCGGGAGCTCCCAGCCCATGAGTCTGCCGGGATACTTTCTGCAGGTGCTGGTGGCAGTTCGGAAAGAGGTGTACGACCCAGGTGGGTCCTCACTCCTCACTTTCCAAAAGGCAGCTCCAGTAGAGGTGGGCTCAGGTGCTGGGGGGAATCTGGTTGGGGCACAGAGTGCTTCTAACTGTAAGGACAGCAGCGCAAGGTGCGGTTGGGTCCTGCCGGGCTCCAGGCAGTGCGGCACTTGGGCTGCGCTCCAGAGTGCAGGAGCTTAGCTGCCAGGCAGCTCCTCCGCCACCTGGAAGTTCAGAGGAACAAAACTTGGAGGGATTTTGGTGCTCACGCCTCAGCTCTGGTTCGCCTAGGTAACCTGCTTTGGTTTTAGCAGTGAACAGAGGCATTGGAGAGGGCAGCAAGCCGTTGAACTTGACCATCAAAGTCGGGATAAAACCTCGTTCTTGGGATGGCAGGTCTATGCAGCACAAACAATTCGGAATGTTTAGGCAGCGTTTACATTACATACATTATTTGCATGTTATTATCCTAATAACCTCACTGGACCCGTCTCATGGGCTACAGTTCATTTGTGATATTTAGATATCTTGAATTGCCTAGATTGTCATGTTCACGTAGACCAGAGCAGAAACAGCTTAGATGTTCTCAGGTAACAGACACTAAAGAGGATGAAGAGGAAAGAGAGGTGTTCAGGTCCAGCTGAGGCTGGACCCTATGGGAGTGCCGGGAGTGGTGTTGGTACCCATAGTTTCCCTCAACAAGCAAATAGAAATTAGACAAGAAAATCGTTTCACCTGCACACTGGCAAAAACTGATGGATGGCCAAAGAACAGACTTCTTGGGTAAGTGGAGGGGCAGGCAGCCTTCCTGTCTCCAAGGAAGTGTCTACGGGATGGGCGAGGGTGTGACAAGATGGTGTGGAATGGGAAGCATCCTTCACAGCTCCAAGGAAGGGTCTATGGGAAGGACAAGGGTGCAATAAAATGGTAAAGAAGACATTAGGAACTCTTGATTGGCTTCTTAATGTTTTCATCGCTGCTCTATAATACTAGCTATGACAGTGGGCAGTGGCTAGTGTCTGAATGTCAGAAAAGGTATCCTTGGCTTCAGATAGACCTGGACACTGTCTAAACCAGGGGTTCTCGATGGTCCTAATGCTGCAACCCCTTAACACAGTTCCTCATGTTGTAGTGACCCCCTCCTAAACTTATAATTTCATTGCTACTTTGTAACTGTTGTTTTGCTACTGTTATGAATCATAATGGAAATATCTGATATACAGGATATCTGATCTGCGACCCCTGTGAAAGGGTCGTTCAGCCCTCCCCCCAAAGGGGTCTTGATCCACAGGTTGAGAACTGCTAGAATAGACCAAGAGGCTGATGTTTAGACAGATGAGATCGAATTTCTCGTTTGTATTTCATTCCCTCTTTTGAACCCTCCTTTTTTTGTGGTCTTTTTCTACATTGAAATGTCCCCCAACGTTTACTGAGAGACTATAGTTGTGTGGAGAATTTGTGGGGGCCGCGATGACAGGAATCAGTGTCTTGCTTGAGGGATTGCAGCTCTCTGGAAAAGACTCCCCTAGCAGTAAGTATCTCAGTTTTAATTAACAATTGTCAAGGAAGAAAAGCAGGTATTCTAAGCCAGCTAGTGCTTATGTTTAGTTTTTCTGTAGATACTAAATGATTTTTGTGGATGGAAGGGTTAAGCTATAATTTATTATTGAGTCTAAAATTTAAAATAGAAGGCATGCTCTCTGTTGAGTCCGGTAGGACAGACAGCATTCTTCCATGTATGTGTCGTGTGAGATGCCCAGAAGTACCAACAGTGTACTAGTATTGAATAGTAAGGAAAGAGGTTCATCTGGGGTTCTGAGTGGAAGAGTTCTGTGGTGGGGGCAGGCTCTTCATTGAGACTGGAAGGAGAGGAGGATCTTCTTGGTGGGAAGGAGTCCCCATTGAACCAGAGCCTAGCACACATAGGGGCTAGTCGGCTGCATGCGGAGGAAACACAGCCTCTGGGAGCAGCTGGACCCTGGAGTTTATAGTAGATGATGCTGAGAGGTGAGATGGGGCCAAACACCATACCCGAGGCCAAGACATTGAAGTGTGGCTGCATATTGCCCTTAGGATGGGCCCCAACCATCTGGGTCCTCGCCTAAGTTTGTGGCTTTCAGTTCGGTTTTGTGAGTTGCCTCTACGCTAAACAGATGATTTAAAATCTCAGTGTCTGCTTCCCACCCACATGACTGGAGGGGACAACGAAGAAACAGCTAGTGTGGTTGACTCCGATAACAATGCGCATCCAATTGTGTTTTTCCCTAGACCTGTGTTTTATGACGTCATGGTGGAGCTGTGCTCAGCAGGAACGTATCTTTAACTTCCTGGGCTAGTGGAGTAAGAGCAGTTTCTCTCGGCTTCCCCTGTTTGTATTGCTAGTAACCATGAACGCTCCTGAAGCCTGCAGTCAAGAGAGCCACGCCGTTTTCGCACTGTTTTGACTTTAGATTGAGGGTTTTGATAGTCGATCTTGGGATTGGAGAGATGGCTCAGAAGTTAGCATGTGCTCCCCTTGCAGAGGACCCACATTCAGTTCCTGGTCCCCACATCAGGTGGTGCACAACTGTCCAAGGGGACAGATAAGAACTCTCTGACCTCCATGGGCACCCGCAGTCATGCGTGCAGACACACACATATACACAATGGAAAACAGTAAATTGTGTTAAAAAAGAGAAGAAACTAGTCAATCAAACATATGAACCTGATTTGCCACCTTCAGAGCCTCTCCTTTGAGTTATTGCTTTGCACCTTTGGCATAGTCATAAATGTTGACTTTTATTAATACTGTTAAATGCTGGGCCTGGTTCCTATAGTCGCCTCTCAGCATTCCCACCCCCGTCGTTCTGACTGATGTCATTTATACGTTCAGTTACATATTTCAGTGTCCTTGTTCACTTTAAACCTGTCACACGGAAGTAGGTGTGGTGACTGACACTTCTCATACCAGCCTTCGGGAGGATGAGGCAGGAGAATTGGACATTGGAGGCCAACCTGGCTGTACAGGGAAAACCTCCCTTCAACAAACCAACGAACTCTGTTATATGATGTGCTTCTAAAGAAATTCTTAAGCTTGAGTAGAAGCAGGATAAGAAAAGTGTTAGCAGACTTGGTGACCTCCAATATGAAGGTGAGAGCAGCCAGAGTCTCTGAGGGACCCTGGGTCTCCACCGCTGTCATTGTTCCCATGAATCTCCCAGTTTCTCTCTCTTAGGTCACCTGTGCTATTTGGCCATTTATGGTGGGGGAACAACTATAGGACAGGAGATATGCTTTGGATTCACAGTTACCTCAAAATCACAATAGCTAGAGGATAGTTTAGGTAACCAGTGCACGGTGTCGAGCTTTCGAAAGGACTGTGTGCCAAGCAGAAGGCAAACATCACGCCTGCTAACCCTATCAGCTAATACTGAGGCCTGCATGACTTAGCTTTTCTCATCACAGTGACAGCCTTTCGGTGGACTGGGGAAAGGAGGAGGATTTGTTCTGGTGCACAGGTTAGGGTCACCATTCAACGGAGCTTTCAGAGATCAGATTGGATTCTAAATGATGACGAGTAAGTTGTATAAAGCTATGAACCAGAAGGCCATGTCAGCGACTTTGGTGTCTTCGTCATGGATTACTTCACCAGGACACTCTGGGCCAAGCTTTCGGCTGGGTTGTGTGATACAGCTGTAGCCAGATCCTGGAAGCACAAAGAGCGTGGTGCGGGCAGCGCGTATAGAGGTGGCGTTGCCAAGCTGCATCTATGGAAAAGCTGGGCGTGGTGGCAGTGTGTGTGTGTGTTTTATAGACTTGATTCTATTAAACCTTTTGACTCCAGATAGCTGATAGATCCTGTTTAATGTCTTCTCTGAGGCTGGATAGGACTTAGAAGAGATGGCTTCTCATTGGCTTGGTTGAGAAAGTCAATGGTCCGTGAGACAGGCACCAAGTGAAGAAAGAAGGCGGGGGCTGTGCCAGGGATATCAGGGCAAGCAAAGTGAGACACTAAGTACACTTAGCCTTCATCCGGACTCCAGGACTTATCAGAGAGTGGAAGAATATGGAGAGAGATGTTCAGTCAACAAAGACCAAAGTTCGTCAGGTTCAGCTAATTATTACATAAAAAAAATGAGGGCCCAACTGTAGTGATATTTCATTTGTATTTTAATAAATAAAGCTTGCCTAAAGATCCGAGACTAAAATAGCTGCACTGATCAACCTTACAGACCAGGCAGTGGTGACCCACACCTTTAATCCCAGTAGCCACACTAGTTTGCCATAGAAACTGGCCAGCAGTGGTGCACGCCTTCAATCCCAGCCCTAGAGAGGAATATAAACTGGGAGGAGCCAGCTTTCACACACAGTCTCACTCTGAGGGTTCCAGGAGGCAGGATCACCATTTTCAGACTGAGGTAAAGGTAAGAGCTAGTGGCTGGCTGTTTTGCTTTTCTGACCATCAGGTTGAACCCTAATATCTGTCTCTGAGTTTTTATTAATCGTATTACACCCAACATTGGCAGAATTTCTGTTTTCTTTGGGGGGAACCCTGAAATTCAGATTTCTTAAGGGTAATCTTCCAGGATCGAAGCATTGGCAATTCATTCAAACTTGCCAAAAACCAAAACAAAAGTGACCTCACTGAGCAGGTCAAACAAAACAATGTTGGGACCAGATTTGGCCTTAACATCGACAATGTGTGATTCAGCGACCTTAGCCTGAATCCATCGACTCACAGCTGGCCTCCTCCTTCCTTGCTAGAATGTGTGACTCTGCTCCTTTGGGGGTGACCCGTGGCCAGCATTAAGCTGCTGTCCTGGTTTCCTCTCTTGTTGCAGCTATAAAACACTGCCCAGAAGCAACTTAGGGAAGGAAATGGTTTCTTTAGCTTCCATTTCCAGGTTGCAGTCCTTCGCTGAGGGAAGTGAGGGCAGAATTCAAGCAGGAACTTGATGCAGAAACCTTGCGGGCCTGACGGCAGGAGCTTTCTTACAGAGCCCAGAACCACCTTTGCACAATCATTCATCGAGCAAATGCCCCCACAGCCATGCCCACAGGCCAATTTGATCTGCATCATTTCTCTCTGAGATTCCTTACTTGGGTGATTCCAGACTGTGCCAAATTGGCAATTCCAACTGTGGACATGTACCAAGCCTTGAAGGTCAAAGGGCATTCTCGCTCATGACCCTGCGGTTGATCACGTAACAGAGTTCAGTAGCTAATGATGGCTGTTAAGGAATTCCTTCCAGTGACGCTTAGTGTGGCTGAATCCCTGGACCCAGAGGTGTTTCTCTGAACATTTCCCTTGGCTTCTGTACTCCATCCCAGCATGGCGTAGTAAACTGTATTCCTCTTGGACAAGGTGTCTATTCAGAGGCCGCTCGTGGCGATCAGAACTCTCCATTGTCTTTGGCCTGCACGATTTGCCCAGGCATTCTCTTCCTCGTGCTTTTCAAATAGGACCTTACTGTGTAGCTCTAGCTGGCCTGGGACTCAGAGTGACAGGCCTACCCCTTCCTCCCAAGTGCTAGGATTAAAGATGTGCCTTCAGGATGCCCAGCCCCTTTCTTAAACAGAGCACTCTGCTAATCTCCTTGAATTTTGATCAAACGAGTTAAGTTCAGGATTTTGCTCTTGTAAGTTGAATCATAAAAGCAGTTTAGATTGTTTTATAGGGCATTTATCCAGATCCAAGAAGCGAAAGGAAAACAAAGTTATGGGGTTTAACGATTCCAAGGGGAATTGTACAGTGAACTTCTTTAACGGAACTGGAGTTTTAATTTTTAGTTTTTGTATGTTTGTATGCATGTGTGTATGTATGTACTTTTGAGGCAGAGTCTCTCTACATAGCCACGACTAGCCTATCTATTCGTAGACTAGGCTGGCCTCAAGCTCACAGAGCTCCACCTATCTCGGCCTCCCAAGCGCTGGGATTAAAGGCTTGTGCCTCCATACCCAGCTGCATTGGGTTTTCAGAGATGGATTTTGGGATTTGCCAGGCTTGTGTGTTGTACTCCTTGCTTCATGTCAATGAACTATGTCATTGACAAGCCGGTCTGGCTGTAGCTTGAACGTCAGAGCTGTCGTTGACGAGAAGAACACATTTGAACAAACAAAATGAGAATGGTGCATTCGGAGAGGCCATGGACCTTATGTGCCTGAGCTGGCCCGAGAGGGTTCCCAGAGGGCTTGACACGACAGTTCAGAGCCGTGGTATGTTCTTGGTCTAGGCCAATACACTAACAAGTCAACCCTGCCTTGCATGCTAATGACTATAGCAGACATCTCCGAATGTTTGACTTCAAAAAGAAAGAAAGAAAGAAAGTAGCTACTGCCCTTTAGAATTTATTGGAATCTTTTTGTTTTGTTTTTGTTTTTTGAGACAGGGTTTCTATGTAGCTTTGGAGCCTGTCTGAACTCTCTCTGTAGACCAGGCTGGCCTTGGACTCACAAAGATCTGCCTGCCTCTGCCTCCCGAGTGCTGGCATTAAAGGCATGTGCCACCACTGCCTGGTTTGAATATTATTATTATTTTGGTTTTTTTTTTTTGACAGGGTTTCTCTGTAGCTTTGGAGTCTGTACTGGAACTAGCTCTTGTAGACCAGGCTGGCCTTGAACTCACAGAGATCCGCCTGCCTCTGCCTCCCGAGTGCTGGGATTAAAGACGTGTGCCACTACCGCCTGGCTGAATCTTATTTTTAATTGACATACTATTTTTACGTACTTGTGAAGTACGATGTCATGGTTCGGTACACGTGTGCAGAGTGTAACAGTCGTATCAGGGTAATTAACAATTCCTATTGCTTCAAATATTTATCATTTTATGTCTGTTTCAGTTATCGTAGAATATGTAATGAAATGTTTCTAACTGTAGTTACCCTACAATGCTAAAGTACATTAGGATGAATCCTGCTTTAACTGGATTTTGGTAGCTATTTTCCAGCCCTGTCTCCCTTCCTGTCACTTCTGCTAGCTTCTTGGTGCCCTCTGTCCTACGGGATGCTCTAAGGTGACAAATTTCCTTACCTGCCACCTGTGAATGAGAATGTTCAGTATTTGTCTCTGAGGGCCTAACTTCACTCCCCTCTGCAATATGTTCACTTCCTTCTATAGTGCTGCAGTTCACAGGGTTTCACTCTGTTTTTGTCGGAGAATGGATGTTCACATATGAAAGAATCAGGTAAGGATAGTCTAGATAGCTAGGTAGATAGATAGATATTCTAGATAGTCACGAGTTGTACTATCTGATATTATAATGGTAAAGATGTAGACTCAAGCCTTCCTCCCTCCCTTCCTTCCTTTTTTCTTTCTTTCCTTCTCCTGACAGTCTTACTATATAGCCGTGGCTGGCCTGGAAATTGCTATGCAGAACCAGGCTGGTCTTAAACTCACAGAGATCTACTTACCTGCATCTGTGGTTCTTAGGAGAAGTTATGGTTGGTGTGTCAGAGACAGTGCCTTCTCCTGCATCTTCCTAAAGTCATTCGCTTTGGCTGTGGTCACTATTTCTACTTTTTTTTTTTTCATTTCTCCTTGAAAGTCTGGATGGGCTGTTTGATCAAGATTTTCAGGGTGTGAATAAGGGGCAGACCTAAAACAACAGTCTGGCATGGCTGTTGTGGGTGGGTGATGGGAGTGGGGTGTTCTGTGACCTAAATTCTTACGTCCTCCCTTTGCCTAGAAGAAACATGGTTTATCTACTTGGATTCTAGCATGCCTGGCAAGGCTGAGGCAAGAAGGGCGTGCTTTCTGGGCTAGCCTGTGCTACATAGGAAACCTTGTCTCTGAAAACCCCCAATAACATCAAAATTTGGATCTCTAAAGTGATGGGATTAGAAGTGTTAGGCACGGGGTCTTTGGGAAGAGATGAGGTCCTAAGATGTGGGGGACAACAGCTCCACCCCCACCCTTCCCATACTGTGTGGGGACTCAATAAGAAGGCAGTTTTCACTTGAGTAGAAAGTGACCCTCACACATAGAAGAGTGGGCCTTGAACGTGGCCTCCTGGTTCTCAGGAACTGTATGATAAACTTCTATTGTTCATAAACCACACAGTTTATAGTACTTTGTTACAGCTTCCTGGATGACTAAGACAGGGCGGAGGGACTGACACTTGCCCTAGTCCCTCTGTTTGCCCAAAGCCTCCTCCTGTCCTCTTCCTTCCTTTCCAGTGTCCTTCCTCATTGAGGGAGCCGTGGGACAGTTGACCAGAGTGTGTTCTTCCATTCCTTGGGACAGTGACTCTTGCTTCCAGGTGCACAGTATTAGAATCCCCCAGGAAGCTAACCGGAAGCGGCAGGTTTGCCAGTAGAGGAGTCTGTTGTGAGTGCTGGCATTGGTGTGTGTAGAAAGCTTGCTAGATGAATTTCTCAGGGTCAGAACCACCTTGCTCTTAACTCACTAAGGCATTGAGACCTGGAACTAGAAACTCAAAAAGGAGCCGCGTCCTAATACTGGTTGAAGATTCCTTACTGAAAATGCCTTCTAAAAATCAGAAGTGTTGGAGATTTGCTTTTAGAGTTTTGGATTGTTTTTCTTTTGGGGACATTTCTGGGGACTTAACCCACAATCTCACATATATTTTGGCATGACAAGCTACCATGTGTGGAAGCTCCTGCCCTGGAATATTCGTATATACAAAATGAGATGTGTTGGTGATGAGACCCAAATTTAATGATGTAGTTAATATATGTTTTATGCAGACCTTATGCCTGTAGCTCAGTGGATAGAGTGTTTGCCTGACTGTGATCAATTCCCTCACAAAAAATACACTAGGAGTGGTGGCCCCCATCTGTAATCACAACATTGGGGGCGTGGAACAGGAGGACCAGAAGTACAAGTTGTCAGATGGGTGGTAGTGGCGCATGCCATTAATCCCAGCACTCTGGTGGCAGAGACAGGCGGATCTCTGGGAGTTCGAGACCAGCCAGTGCAAGTCATCCTCAAACAGGGATCTGGGGGGCCAGCCTGGACTATCATCTGAGACCTTGTCTTTTTTTTTTTTTTTGGTTTTTTGAGACAGGGTTTCTCTGCAGCTTTGGAATCAGTCTTGGAACTAGCTCTTGTAGACCAGGCTGGTCTCGAACTCACAGAGATCCGCCTGCCTCTGCTTCCTGAGTGCTGGGATTAAAGGCGTGCCCCACCACCGTCCGGCTCTGAGACCTTGTTTTAAAACAAACAAAAATTGTTTTATCCAAGTATTGTTTGCAATAGTAAAACCGAGCAATCAGAAGAGACTGTACAATGACTTTAGGCAAATGGGGCCAGCTGGAGTGGACATTCATTTGAAAAAAATATTTTACATAGCAGTTGTATGAAGTTTTATTTCACATGCCACACCAGTCACCTCCATTGGTGATATTTAGCATGTCGTGAGTAGAGCAGCCCTCTCCACCATCAACTGTCACATATTTTTACATCAGCGAAATCTCAAAGCCATTCATAGTCCCCCCCAGATTCCTCTCCAAAACCTCAGTATCTTTGGTCGGGAAGCCAGGTCTCCTGTGAGGGGCCTTTCTGCCTGGCTTCTTGCTCTTAGGTCAAGACTTTACAGCTCCACCAATTCCTTCGTGTCGTCTGGTCATTGCTAAATAATCCTGCATTGTGGTGGTTGCGTCATAGCCGTCTTCTTCACTCACCCTTGGTGGATGTTGGCTCCTTGGTCTGTAAATATTTTTTAACCCTATCACTTACATATAGACTATTTTACATATAGACTGTCTTTCTTCTATGTGGATGCTTGTTTGCAGAGATCCCGGTATCCCAATCCCTGCACTGAGGTGGCAGAGGATAAACCATGTGTGTTTGGTGGGGGCAGTAGTCACTGTTTAGGGGAGAGTGATGTACTGGTGGCAGAGTGGGTCTACTACTATGAAACTCGTTACCTACTGACGCTGGGGTCAGGACTCAAACAATGTTTTAAATTTTTTTAAAAATATTTTTT
>JAQHUG010000050.1:5567393-5581498 GCA_028555095.1 Dicrostonyx torquatus | reverse complement strand
CAGCTAGTTATTAAGTTTCAAACCCAGGACAAACAGGCCAAGGTGCCTATTTAACATATCAAAGCTGGGCCTGGCCACCAGGTTCTCCCAGCATCCCTCAGTTCCTACCAGTTACAGGGTCTAGCTCCCAGAACCCCACACAGGGCCTCTTACCCTGAACTTGACAGCCCAGGGGCTGGGCTGCACTCCCACAAGAGGCTCTTCCCTTTAGAATCCAGACATTTTGGTTTCCTGCCTCTTTCCTTCTTGTACCTTTGGCCTCAGGCTGCTGAACCTGGTTCCGCTCTCTCCTTTCTCCCTTTCCCTCTCCCCTCCCACGTGGCCCAGCTCAGTCTGGTCTCATGTCCCTGCCTCTTCTATGCTCTCCCTCATAGCTGCGATAAACTTCCTTCTTCTCCGCCAAACCTCAGAGCAGTCAAGAGCTGATAGAAGAAATGGGCGTGGAACAAGGTGTAATTGAGGCCCGGGGAGCATGTTTACCAGGGAACATGGACTTTCCTCAGTGGGGCTTTTCCTACTTTGGAGGAAAGACTTCCAGCTCACTCCTAACAGAGCGAACCCCAGCCCCGTGGCAGAGACTGACCCTCCGTCTGATAGCCCAGTGAAGTGCTGCCATAACTGATTTCATGATTTCTTCTTCAGCGGTGGGCCAGGGCGCACATGGTTAATTATAAATTAAGAAATAGAATGCACTGCCCTAAAAGGGGTGTCTCCATCAAATCCCTCCCCACAGGCTTCAGGGAACAGTGGTAGAAAGAGTGTAAGAGCCAGGGGGGGATGGAGGACACCACGAGGCCTTCTAAATCAGCAAGACACACGTGTGAACTCACAGAGACTGAGGCAGCATGCACAGGGCCTCGTGGGTCTGCACCAGATGGGGTCCTAGAGCTACCTAACCCGGAAGTTATTGCAGATGGGTAACCGCTAGCAGACAGTAGTCCAGTTTTCTTCAAGGCAATCTCATTGGAAAAACAAACAACCCTAAAAGGCAGGCCCCGTGCCCAGTAGTAGACGGCCAACAGAAAACATATTCAATGGCATCTTCGGAAGTTCTTTGTCTCAATGAAGGGTCAAGGCTTTTCCTTTCCCTTTATTTTACTTTATCTTAGTTTTCATTTTTAATGTGTGTGTGTGTGTGTGTGTGTGTGTGTGTGTGTGTGTGTGTGGTGTGTGTATTCTCTTTTTACCCTACAGTACTATGGCTTCTGGGTTAGTGTTTTTATGGGGTTCCTGAGTATGTAAACCAGTGAGTCTTTGCACTTATGTCTGTTTCTTGTGCCTTTCCTTGGGTTCTTTTCCTCCGTTTGTTTTGTCCTATTCCAACATGCTAGTTTTTGTCTTATCTTATTTTATTATTATCCCTTAGAAACCTGTTATCTAATGAGAGGCAGAAAGGGGGTAGGGAGGGGAAACCATAATCAGGATATATTCTGTGAGTTAAAAAAAAAAACTATTTTCTTTTCCTTTTTTAAATTTATTTTTATTTTATTTTATGTGCATTGGTGCTTTGCCTATATGCATGTCATTGTGAGGGTGTCAGATCTTGGAGTTACAGATAGTTGTAAATTGCCATGTGGGTGCCGGGAATTGAACCCTGTCCTCTGGATGAGCAGTCAGTGTTCTTAACCCCTGAGCCATCTCTCTAGTCCCCCTAAAAACTGGATTTTCAACAAAAGCGGGGAAAAATACAGTGTAAGTTAATGCTGTTAGCCTAGTATACTGTTGTTTGACAGAAATTATACAAGTTTTCAAGATGCTTCTGAGTATAATTCAGTCCTTTAGTAACAGTGTAGTTAAGAGATTTGAAATTCTCAAAGAATTTACTAGAATGTACAATGTGTGCCTTTCCTTGGTGTCTATTTCCACACTAGTGCATGAATGAGATTCCTCAACACTGGAAGTGGCTTATGGGTCGTGATGCCAAATAATACCGTGTCTTCTGGTACCGAGTGGCGCTTCTGATTGGGGGCGGGGGTTAAAGTCCATTGCTTAGATACCGCGAGTTGCTTATTACTGGTAGGAATTTCCATGTGTGATAATGACTCTCCATTGTCAACCTAACTGGATTCGGAATCACCATGGAAACACATCTCTGGGTGTATTGGTGAGGGTGGTTTTCGGAAAGTCTGGCACCAGCCCATGGCCTAGGGGTCTAGGGGGAGGGGGCCGAATAAAGAGGAGAAAGAGCCCAGCATCAGAGCCCGACTGCTCTCACTCCCTCTGCCTTGCCTCTCCGCCATGATGGACTGTATCCCCTTAGTGAGTCAAAATAAGCTGTTTGTCAAGCTGCTTTTGGTCCTTTATCCTATCACAGCTGTGAGAAAAGGTCACCAGTGCCTTGCTAAGGTATAGAAGGAATCCTGTGTTGGATGTAAGGTGCACGACGTGTCCTTACATGTCAACAGAGTGCGATGGGCCTCACCTTGCTTGCCTCCGGAGCCCTGTGAGCACGCCCCTCTTCACCTTCACCCGTCCTTCCCTCCTGCTGAGGGGCCTGAGCCACCCTTTCCTGAATCCCACTTTCTTTAAAGCCAGCATCTGCTCCAGCTCCTGCTTTGGCTGCTTTCACTTCCCCTCGGTTGCTGGCCATGAAAACTTGCCCATCAAGTCCCCGTGGCTAGCTTAAAAGGCGCTTCCTTTTTCCAAGATTTGCTGTCCTGATGACTTCCTGTGAGAAATGACTCTACTTGCCCTCTGTGTTGAAATATCACCCGGGGAACGGCCCATGGCAAGGTGGGACAAAGGTTGTCTCTGAAGAAAGGAATTTCTTAGGTTTTTGAGTTCACCTTTGCCTTCCAAAAAAAAAAAAAAATCCAGTTTTTTCCATGATCTGCCTCTGCCTGTCAGCCTGCACTTTCCCAGAGAGTTATAATTTGGGGTTTTTAATGCAGTCGGCTCTCAATTGTCTTTTCGGAGCCTGTCCATCCTATTAGGTGTTTGGTTGCTCCTGCCTTACAGTGTCTAATTTGGGGAGTTAAAACTGTGCTTTCCTTAAAAAGGATTCTGAACAGGAATTGTGTTAGCCACAGAAGCACACGAGCCTTAGTTTGATCCCAGCACCCATGTAATATCCCAGGCTCCGTAGCACATACTTGTAATACCATGGCTGGGGTGGGGTGGGGGGCAACAAGTGAACCTGTGGGCCTTACCAGCCAGCCAGCTTAGCCTTAGTGATAAGTTCGAGGCCAGTGGAAGACCGTGTTCAAAAAAATCAATTAGGGGCCAGCAACATGGCGCAGCAGGTAAAGTTGCTTGCCAAGCCTGACGACCCGAGTTCAAGCCCCAGAACACATATTGGGAGGAAGAAACTGACTTCCCCAGGTCATCCTCTGCTAACCACACGTGTACTGTGGGCATGCGTGTGGGCGCACACGGGGACACAAATAGAAAAAAAAAAGTAATTAAATAAAAACAGAAGCCATAGACATAAAAGAGAGAGAGAACATCTAGTTTTTTTTTTGTTTTTTTTTTTTCAGTTTTGAGCCATTGCAACTTTGTTTTTCTAGTCCGCACAGAAATGAGTGCACGAGTAAGCAGATGGCCACATGGTGGGGCTACTGTACACCGGTTTAAAAAATAATAAATAAAAAAAAAAGAGAGACTAGAATTTTGTGAAACCTTTAAGGATGATGCTCAACGCATGAAACAAATGTCCAAATGCTGATTTTTATCAAAAGAACAAAATAAAAGAACACTTGCTTGGCTTTGCTTACTCGTACGTGAGGTAGCCCGGGAGGGTGCTCAGGTTGCCGAAGGCTGGGATGTGCCATCAGCTCCCCTCCAGACTCCAGGAGCTAAAGCACCCTTGCTCCAGCTGCTGGAATCATAGTTGGCAAAAAGCCTTCAGCTGACAGCCCTCAGGGACAAGAATTCCTCACTCCAAGCTCACCACAGCTTCCTGTGGTCATCAAGGGTGGGCAGGGTTGATCGTGTGAAGGCCAGCCCCAGGACTGGACTGAAAACACTTCCCAAGTGTCCAGGCCTCTTGCTTCTTAAACATTGTATTTATTCATTGTGGGGAGCGGGCATGCTCGTAGCACAATGTATGTTAGAAGGCAAGCCATAACTTAAGCTGTGTGTTTTCCTTTTCCGTCTTGTGGGTTTCAGGGAGATTGTATTTAGGGCTCAGCAGGTTAGGGCCCCTGCCTCCAAGTCTGGTGACCTGATTCCATCCTTTTCCCTTTAACCTCTCTCTTCCTCTGCTTTGTTCCCCTGTAGGAGGAGGGGCCTCTTGTTGGTTCCTGGCTACCCAGCTAGCTTAGACCCGATATAATCACACAGAAACAATATTAACTAAATCACCGCTTTGCCCATTAGCTCTAGCTTTTTATTGGCTAACTCTTACATATTAATTTAACTCATTTCTATTAATCTGTGTATCACCACATGGCTGTGGCTTACTGGCTAGAGTTCCCAGCATCTGTCTCCAGTGGCTCCATGGCTTCTCTCTAGTTCTGCCTTTCTTTCTCCCAGCATTCAGTTTAGTTTTCCCCACCTAGCTAAGTTCTGCCCTGCTATAGGTACAAAGCAGTTTCTTTATTCATTAATGGCAATCACAGCATACAGAGGGAAATACCACATTATTCTCCTGCATAAGTTCTGACCCAAGAATATTCTGATTAAGTCTTTTCCTTTCTAACTCTCCACTCCCTGGAGAGTCTCAGAAATAAAAGTGAGGAGGCTAAAATCGGTGGTTTCTTATGATTGGGAAAAGAAGGGAGCCTGGCAACGGAGGTCAAGGTTAGGAAAGATAGTTCACGATCTGCCTTTTTATAATTAAAGGCGTGTACCGGTGGTTGCATGAAATTTTACAAATTATAGATGAAAATGTAAGCTTGATATGGCAGCCATATTTTTATAATCATCCGTGTATATGTTTAGATAGTCTTTTTTTAATTAAGGAAGAGATACTTAATTTTTATTTGTATTAAGGATTTATTTTACTTTTAATTATGGGGTGCATGTGTGTATGTGTGTGTGTGAGAAAGACACATGTGGGTGCATTACCTGCAGAGTCCAGAAGAGGGCGATAGAGCTCTTAAAAGCTGTAAAAGTTATCAGTAGTTGTGAGCCACTCAGCATGGGTTCTGGGGAACAAACTCTGGTCTTCTACAAGAACAGCCAGTGTTCTTAGCTACTGGCCCATCTACTCCTCCATCCCAGGAAGAGGTATTTTAATCTCAAACCCTGTGCTGGTCACATTCTAAATGTTCCTTTTCTCTTTTCTGGTTGTTTTTTAGTACCTACAGAGAAACACCGCGTTGACTTCATCTCGCCATGGAGTTTCCGAAGTCACCTGATGGCGGGTGGGGCTGGGTGATTGTGACCGTGTCCTTCTTCACTCAGTTCCTCTGTTACGGATCCCCGTTAGCCGTCGGCGTCTTGTACTTAGAATGGTTGGATGCCTTCGGTGAAGGGAAAGGAAAAACAGCCTGGGTGGGCTCCCTGGCGAGCGGAGTCGGCTTACTCGCAAGTAAGTGGATCTGTCCGTGTGTTTTCTTACTCTTTAATCCTTTAATTGCGTGTGCCATACCATCAACATTGCACGGGGCACGGAGGGCTTTTCCACATTTGAGCCTAGTGTGTATTTCCCTGCTCGTCATTGTCGAGATGTAACGGCTGTTCCTTGGCTGTAATGAGTCTGTGTGAAAGTACAGGAATTCCAAAGGCCTACAATTCTACTTACGATCAGCTTCCTGCCAAAGTGACGGGTGGCATGCCAGATGATGGAAACGAAAAGACAAGAGCTAGAGAGATGGTTCTGTGGTTCAGAAGGTACACTGCTTTTCCTCTAGGAGATCAGACACCCCCTTCTGGCCTCTGTGGCGCCCTCACACACATGTGAACACACACAAACACACACACACATGCATATACAGATAATGAAATAAAATCTTAAAATATGATGGGCGTTGGTGGCGCACGCCTTTAATCCCAGCACTCGGGAGGCAGAGGCAGGCGGATCTTTGTGAGTTCGAGACCAGCCTGGTCTACAAGAGCTAGTTCCAGCGCAGGCTCCAAAGCCACAGAGAAACCCTGTCTCGAAAAACCAAAAAAAAAAAAAAATCTTAAGATACAAGAAGTTGAGCAGCAGACATAGGTTTCCTGCCTCTAAAGGGGCTCCCGGGGCATAGGGGCTGGGGAGACAGCTCAGATACAAAGTGCATATTGGGCATGAGGACTTCAGTTTGATCCCCAGTACTCCATAGGAAAGCTGGATGTTTTAGTACACGCTTATAATCCCAGAGCTGGCGAGGTAGAGACAAGAGGATCCCTGGGGTTCACTGACCAGCCAGCCTACTTAGCTTGGATTAACTCTGGGTTCATTAGAGACTCTGTCTTGAAAAATAGGGGAGACTTAACATCTAAGAACATGAACAATGGTGTTGAATTCTGACTTCCACATGCACACACACACCACACACACACATACACACATGGCTCACCATCTAACAAGGAGCACACATAGTCCCATGGCTCTAATAATTCAGAGGATGTATGCAGCGGGCTGGCATGGTCATGGTATGCAGGTGATCTCCGTGTCTTCCAAGCTCTGACCCATCTGGGATTCCACTCTAGGTTCAGTTCACGTGTCCATCAACTACAGTGACCACCTCAGAAAAGTATCACACAGCAAGGCTTTTCACAGTGCTTATATGAAGGTCTATTTTGGTAAACAGTAGTTTGTGGTGTAATAGTGATTTTTCGTGCTTAAAGAAAACAGCAAAGGATCTTTAAAAATTGTCTATCTGACCATGATTATCGTGTATCACTTTGGTTCCTGAAGTCACAATTTAAATTCTGCAGTAATTCTTAATGACTATCTCTCTACCTTATCTGGCACTATTTAAATATCAAATGAACTGATGATACCGGCAGAGGTAGATTGGTACCCCTGGAGCCCCTTCCTGTGTGCTAGGACAGGCAGAGATGGGATGGTACCCGTGGAGTCTTCCTGTGTGCTACAAACTTACCATGATTCCAGGAACAAAGCCCAATCTCTAAACTGTGGAGAAACTGGGAACATTGGGTGTGGCTCATAAGGTGTTTTTAAGTTTTGAAATAGATTTATGAAAGTCTGCTTAAAACAAGCCTGCATTAGTCATCCTTTTAAGATATGTCTGTCTCTTGGCTATTAAGGGGGTTGCTGTGGGAAAAAAAACAAGGTATCCAGTTATTAATACCAAGACAAGATGCATAGCCTTGGTGAAAACCCCATCGTTTCCTCTGGCCTTCTCAGATAAGATAACTAAGCATGACTAAACAAATGGAGAAAATTATGACGCTCCAGAATCAAGAGAAACAGGAAATTTGTCCAGGATTTGTTTAAAAATGTTTTTAAAAAATAATTATTGCAAGGCTGGAGAGATGGCTCAGTGGTTGAGAGCACACACTGTTCTATAGAGGACCTGGTCTGTTTAATAGCCATATGAGGTGGCCACCACTGCCTGGAATATTAGTTCCAGGGGATCCATTGCCCTCTGGGCTCCTTTGACACCTGCACATACATAGTGCACATGCATATACATAGGCACGCAGACACACAAACATGTGCAATTATAAAATTAAAAGAAAGACAGCTTGTAAAATTGTCAAAGCACAAGAGGGTAGTACGTACATTCACAGAGAGATCTGAACACATGGCCTTCTAGAAATCAACCTGCTGTGGGTAGGTCTTACAGAGTTTTCGTATATTTCATCATTTCTATTAGCAAATTCTTCAACAGAACTATACTTTTCCGAGCTTCCACAAAAGAATCAAAGATAAGCCGGGCGGTGGTGGCGCACGCCTTTAATCCCAGCACTCGGGAGGCAGAGGCAGGCGGATCTTTGTGAGTTCGAGACCAGCCTGGTCTACAAGAGCTAGTTCCAGGACAGGCTCCAAAGCTACAGAGAAACCCTGTCTCAAAAAACCAAAAAGATCAAAACAAAACAAAAACCAAAACAAAACAACAGACAACAACAAAAACCAAAAAACAAAAACTGACCTATAGCTCCACAATATCTCCACGTCCCAGGGTCAATATCTCCAAGTTCCTAGGTCGACTACATTTTCTCAATGTCCAGGGCAGCTATCTTCATTTTAAATAGGACTGTCTACCTAATTTATAAGCCCCAGAGAGATATGAAAACAGAGACTCCTTGCTCAAGAATTACAAAGAAATTCATGGCAGTGACAGCAGATCATAGCCCTAGAAACTGGGCCTTCTCTAGTCTAAGACGCCAGCTTGACAATTTATCTTAATGTTTGCCCTTTGGAGCCATTCGGTTGCTTTGACACAGAATTGAGCCAGTCCTCTACTGTTACCCACTCTTGAGCCACTCAAGAGCCCAACTGCCTCTTGCCCTACCTTAGAGTCCAGTCCTTCAGGTCTAGGCTTCTGTGATGCTGGGCCTGCCCTTCCAAGTCTCTTAAGATGTTTAGGAATGCCAAGAATTCTGGCTGTGTTTTGAATGCAGCAGTTGACAATCTGTGAGCCTGTTTCACATCTTACTAGAGCAACACAGAGAAGGAAGAGGCATGCTAGGCCGGTCCTTTGGAAGAGTTAAGCTCCCAGTATTTGGGTATTAGCCATCTGATCTGATTTCTGATTTTTCTTTTAAATGATTGTAGTTCTCAAGCATGAGCCCATTTAAAAATACACAGAGACCATTCCAAACTTCATTTTGTACAGCCAAAGTTTTGGCTACCAGCTATGTAGTCTGTGCAGCGTGAATTACCTTTTGCCGAGCATCCAGGAAACACCAAGAGTATGGGAGAAATCACTTGGGCAGCGTGAGCTCATTTTCTCACACAGCTCTCTAACCTCCTGATGCTCTCAAGAACACCAATAACAAAATTATCTCATTGATCTCAAAGCATAAGTCAATGGGCTGCTATTGTATATCCTTCTGATATCATAAATGTAAGGGACTATTAAAGTAAAAGTGATTATATTCGAAATGAGGCAGATCCAACTTGCTGACTTTTTAGATGAACTTTTCCCTTCCTTCAAGCAAAAAAAAAAATTCTAAAATATATGGAATTTGAAACATTAACAAAATCAGGAAGAGAACCAGTACTCCAAAGGATTTGTTAAAAAGAAGTGGTAGGAGAGCAAACACATCTGGAAGTGTGTGTGTGTGTGTGTGTGTGTGTGTGTGTGTGTGTGTGTGTTGGTACATGGACTTCTGGATGCATGTAGAAACTGCAGACCAACCTTAAGTTCTTCCCCAGGTGTTCTTAGCCAGCTTTAACTATCAGATTCATCAAGGTGGTTGGCCAAGGAGTCCTCAGGAACTTCCTATCCCCCGTTTCCCAGAACTTGGATTATAGCATAAAGCACCAAACCCTTCTTTCTAGAAGGTTCTGGAGAGGAGCTCAGGTTTTCATGCACAGCAAACACTTTATCAACTGAGTGACCTCTTCAATCCTCATTTTCGTGTGTGTGTGTGTGTGTGTGTGTGTGTGTGTGTGTGTGTATTATGTATGTATATGCACACTATATCTATTTTTATGTTTATTTTTTGCTTTTTTTTCTCTCCCCAAAACAGTTTCTCTGTATAGCTTTGGCTATCCTAGAACTTGTGCTGTAGGCTAGGCTGGCCTCGAACTCACAGAATCCCACTTTGCTTCTGCCCCCCAAGTGATTAAAGGCATGTAGCACCACCACCTGGCCCTCTTTTTGTTTTCTTGACTAGTGTTGAGATTGTCTGAGGTGGGTGGGCTGCCAGAAGGAAGGATCGTCACGGGTAGCCAGGCAGGGATGCCAGCAGGCCGTGCCGAATCCTTGGATGCTAAGATCTGGGGTCTGCGCTGTGGGGAGGTGAATTTGCCTAAAGAAGAGGGCTCATGCCGGGAGACGAGATGGTTGGTTTTCTGGGTCAGTTTGGTTACATTCATCCTCTGGTTACTCAAGTCCTAAAGCTGGCATTGCTGGGAAGGATTTTTTGTTTTTGTTTTAAGATGTAAGTAACGCAATCGGCTTTCAGAGAGAGAGAAAGAGTTTATCCTAGATAATCTGGGTGAACTCCCGAAGAGAATGGAGCTTTCCCAGAAAACAACAGTTCTGCCTGAGGCCTGCAGCTGCAGCCTATATCCGAGAGTCCCAGCGGGCCCCTCCTGGTGGCTTGCCCTTACGGATCTTCCTTCGACTTGCCTACCTAGGCAAGTATCGCCTGGCCCTTAGCCCACAGATCCCTCACAATAAATCTCTTAATATCTGTTTCCTGTTGGTGTCGTTTCTGTGGGTGATCTGGACGCGCACAGAAGAAGTGGCCGGTCACTGAAGCAGACTGTAATGGCTTTGCCATATTCTGAGATGTGCTAAAGCACCTCCAGTCCACATGCCATTCCCCAAGTTCAAGGGGAAGAATGGAGTCAGCCTCATGGCTGAAACAACAGAAGGACGCTTTTCATCCTTTAGTTTGAGGGTCAAGGCAGAGTTAGCAGTCCCCTTCTCCCAATTTTGGTTCTTAATTCCTCCGGCCTGCGAAGCTCCTGCCAGTGTGAGTCAGTAGAAGACTAAGTCAGCACAGGCAGGCACACTGGCTCAAAGTGCTGCCAGGGCTGTGGGGCTGCCTATGAGAACTAGCCCTGAGCTGCAAGGACCCCTTAACTCCTTCAAGGACTGACTTCCACCCTCTGTAGGAGTCTGTGGCAGAGGCCAGTCCCCATGTACCAGGCCTTTCTGGGCCAGTGGCAAAGTGAGTTCTGGTTACTTTTTTTTGGCACCCATTTTGTACAAAAATCAGCAGGCCAACCAGCCAACAGAGTCAGTCAATGTATATGTGATCCAAGATTATCTTTCTGAGGGTGGATCTGAAACTCACGATGTCAGTGGGGTGAAGAGCCTGCCACCCTGGGCTCCTTGTGTGCCACCCATGTGCCCAAGGATCATTCTGTCAGACAACCCTTGCTGCACACCAGGTCCATACCTGTTTGCCACTGTATTTCATTTCTCGTTGTATGCTGGCTAACTTATGGCTTTGACACAGCAGTGCTGGCTGGCCTTTGATTTTTTTGGGTCCTCAGAAACGTTTTTAAGGGAGATAAATACAAGGATAGAAATGTAATGACTGTCTCCTCCAAAAAGCGTAATTTCTTTCTTAGAACTCCATATTCTGTCTTTTTGTTTGTTTGTTTTTAGTTTGCTTTGTTTGTTTGTTTGAGATAAAGTCTGACTTTGTCGTCTTGGCTGGTCTGGAACTTGTTGACGGAGACCAGGCTGGTCTAAACTCACAGAGATCTGCCTGCCTCTGCCTCGTGAATGCTGGGATTAAAGGCATGCACCACCATGTCCGGCTTCATTCCCGATCTTAATGGGACTTCCTTCCAAGTTTTAAAGAGAAGCCTCCCTCCCCTTTAAGGCCCTGTCACATTTAGACCGCCACGTATTGAAGCGGCTCTCAACCTTCCTAACGCGGCGACTTTTTAATACAGTGCCTCATACCGTGGTGACCCCCATCCATGAAATTATTTTATTCGTGACTTCATAACTGTAATTTTGCTACTTTTATGGAGCATAGCGTAAGTACCTGTGCTTTCTGATGGTCTTAGGCGACCTCTGTGAGAGGGTCCTCCAACCCCCAAAAGGGGTCGTGACTCACAGGTTGAGAGTCACTGATTTATTTATGCTGTTATCTCTGTCTAATTCTCCCCTCACATTGAATCATGGTCGCGAGGCCCTCACAGTGAATCATGGTCGCCAGGCCCTCTCATGCAAACCAACCTCATTCCCAAAGGGAATGATCTCTGCGTTAGCTTCCCCTTTCTCATTTTAACACAATTTCTGAAGCCATGAGAACCTTTCCCTCCTTGGTGTTTGCTTTTGCATCACATTTGTGCCAGGGACCATACTTCACAGCCTACTCAAGGCTCAGGCTCTCCTCCGAAATCCCCAAATCCCCTGTAACCTGCCTTTTTCCAGGCAACGGAAATGTTCTAAAGAGACTCTCCTTTCCCTTTCTTTGATGATCAGGCCATGGAAACAATGGACTTCCAGAAATTAGAGTTTCCTCAGGAACCTCCTACTGAGAGCAGACAGGGCCCAACCTGGGGGAATCCAGAGGAGGAATTTGTCTCCAGAGAAGCATTTACATCCTGTGACCTCACCTTTCTGGAGAGACTTGGAGCTGAGGCCGGGGTGGGCAGAGATCACTGCTGCTGGACCACTTAGTTATGTAACCCTGGCTCTCTATCTAACTCTCCACCCTCACGTCAGGACCCCAGTCCCCGACGGGTTTGGGAAGGTCACTGGATCTCTTTGCCTCTCTTTCCACTCTGGTCACATGAATACCCCCCCCCTTTTCGGCCTTTCCCTATTAATTTGGCTCATTTAATTGGCTTATTGAGGACAGGTGACCAAACAGGCTCTCTGCCTCTCTCTCAGGGTCCTCATACTGGCTTGTATTTTGAAGTGGTGTTCTCACGACTATTACCATCTCCTTACTAGGAGAATCTTTACGCCGATTGTTGGTTATTCTGTTTGACATATCTCAAAGTGAACTACCAGCAAGCCTCTCTTCTCATCTTCATCGTTTTCCATGGTTCATAATTTGGGCAAACCGCTTTCATTCCAAAGGTCTTCTCTACGAAGTGGAAGGCTCAAAGCCACAGAAGAAATCGCCCTTGAGAACAGTCCTTTGATTTGTTTGATTGAAATCTGGGGCTGGCCTGGTGCAGAGGAATGATGCTTGATGCTTGGTTATTGTAGTAGAGGTCTCGTTTGTTAAGACAGAGACTCGTAGGTGTGTCCTGTTCCGTAGGGGTGGACTTGACCAAGTCTGGTTACACTTCACTGGTTAGGGTACATTCTGTGAAATCATTACCCATTGTTCCCACCTTTGCATCACCCCCACCCCCACCCTGTTTCCTTGTGGCCTTTGCTCACGTGAATTAGAGCATCATCCTATTTGGAGAAGACAAAATGAAACAACCAAGGGACACCAGTTATGCCTGCTAGGGGTTTTGTCAGCCTGCTGCAAGTTAGGGAGGATCTAGGAAGAGGGAAACTCCGATTGAGAAAAGGCTTGCATCAGATTGGCCTGTAGGCAAGGCCGTGGGCATCTTCTTGGCTAATGACTGATGTGATAGGCTCCAGGCCACCTCTGTGAATGGTGCCGCTCCTGAGCACCATTCTGGGTGGTCCAAGGAGGCAGGCTGAGCAAGCCATGGGAAGCAAGCGAGTAAGCAGCATTTCTCTGTGGTCTCTGCTTCAGCTGCTGCCTCCAGGTGCCTGCCTCGAGCTCCTGCCCAGACTTCCCTTCATGCTGGACTGCAAGCTTTGAGGTTCTCTGTCCTGCCATGCACTAGAAAGGCACCTTCTTGGGATTTCTCTTTCCTTCCATATGAAACGAGCTGATTGGGGCCGACTCATCCAACACCCTTCATTTCCAATCTGCTTGGCGCTATGATTCTAAGCGTTACCTCTGGCACAGAGCCAGCGAGACACACTCTGTCTCAAGACCTGATTCACACACAGTGGTTTTTTTTTTTTTTAACACTGAACAAATTCAGGCATAGATAACTTCTGACCATTGGTCAGCCGCGCACAGAACTGCAGGAGGTGCCAACTGTTGGTCTCAATTTGCGGATGAGGAAACTAAGCCTCAAGGAGTGTGAATCCGTTGCCTGAGATTCAACAACTTGACAAGAGGGAAAGCCAAACCCTCGCTCAAATCTGCCTCCAGTAATCACCCTTCTCCACAGTGAACTCACCTTTTATTTAAAAAAAAGCAACAAAAACAATCAAACAAACAAACAAAAACGAGAATAGCAACAGTCTCTACTTTCCAGAGCTGCAATAAGGCTAATGTGGAATGTGACTGTTAAGAGTAACTCGTGTATTGTCTAACGTGCAGCATGCAGCAGCGTCTAGCATGCAGCAGTGTCCAGCATGTAGCAGCGTGTAGTGTGCAGCAATGTCTAGCGTGCATCAGCATCTAGCATGCATCAGCATCTAGAATGCAGCAGCATCCAGCGTGCAGCAGCGTCTAGCGTGCAGCAATGTCTAGCATGCAGCAGCGTCTAGCATGCAGCAGTGTCCAGCATGTAGCAGCATCTAGTGTGCAGCAATGTCTAGCGTGCATCAGCTAGCATGCAGCAGTGTCTAGCATGCAGCAGC
>JAQHUG010000050.1:5550522-5567133 GCA_028555095.1 Dicrostonyx torquatus | reverse complement strand
CAGCAGTGTCCAGCATGTAGCAGCATCTAGTGTGCAGCAATGTCTAGCGTGCATCAGCTAGCATGCAGCAGTGTCTAGCATGCAGCAGCATCTAGCGTGCAGCAGCATCCAGCGTGCAGCAGCATGCAGCAGCGTCCAGCATGCATCAGTGTCTAGTGTGCAGCAGCATCTAGAGTGCTCAGAACTGTAGGTGTTGCCTTCCTGGGTTGCATTGTGATGGAACCGTTTTGAACTGACATGGGATGGATCATGTGGTTGGAAGAAAGGGGTCACTGCTCCATAAGTGAAGGTCTCAATTTCTTTTAGGTCCTGTCTGCAGTCTCTGTGTGTCATCTTTCGGAGCGAGATCCGTCACCATCTTCAGTGGCTTCCTGGTGGCTGGAGGCCTGATGCTGAGCAGTCTTGCCCCCAATATCTACTTTCTGTTTTTTTCCTATGGCATCGTCGTAGGTAAGGAACCCGGTCCCCATAAGACTTCCAGCTCCAGCTCTGCACCATTTCGCTGGTGTCTCTTTTTATTAAGTTAATCTGAGGAGGGGAGATGTTCATTCAGCAATGCCTCACATTCAGTGACCACCTCTAAAACTTGTTACTTTGGGAAATATCTTCCCATTGAATCCAAGCGCTGGAAGAGATAAATAACCACATTACATTTTGTGGTTGTTGTTCTTTTAGGATTTTATGTATATCAATGTTTTTTGTTTTGCCTGCATGGATGTCTGTGTGCCATGCATATGCCTTGGTGTCCAGGGAAGTCAGAAGGGAGCAAAGGACCACCTGGAACTGGAGTTGCAGTTATAAGCTGCCATGGGGGCGCTGGGAAATGAACCCAGGTCTTCTGGAAGAGCAGCCGGTGAGAGAGATGGCTCAGCAGTAAGAGCCATCTCTCTAGCCCTAGGATAAGCACATTTTAACAGTCTCCTTATGCCCCACTGCAGGGAACAGGGAGAGATTTCAAGCTTTTCTCTCTATGTTTCTGCAAGGAAAAGTGAGGCAAGAGGAACAGAAGCTCAGACGTTCCTGGCGTTGGTCACTTCTCTCTGTTTGCTGCTGGGACTTTAGCAACAGTGGGCAGCAGAGTTTCAGTTTGTTGCCAGCACCCAATCCAGAAGTTCCGGTTGACATCTAAGGTGGATTTTTAAAGATGAGGTGTAAGAGTGAAGAAGATAGCAGAGTAGGGATGCTTGATGAAGACTTAGTAACGGATGACTAACGAGCCTGGACCACTGAATAGTTCATGAAAATCCCTTTGTGATATACTGTATTTAAAGGTGTTTGATGTTGAAAACCACTAGGCCATGGCTATAGGAGTTCCGATCTGGTTCTGTTATTTTAATTATGCAAATGAGATGATGGCCATTTCTTATATATTCACATTAGCAAACATAATACCATAAGCTTCTCCCCCAGTCCTCACTTAAATGGTTTTATCATCAAAGACAGTTATTTTTTTCTTCTTTTTCTTTTTATTTACTCAGTATTTCTTTGTGTAGCTTTGGAGCCTGTCCTGGAACTCGCTCTGTAGATCAGGCTGGCCTCGAACTCACAGAGATTCTCATGCCTCTGCCTCCCAAGTGCTGGGATTGAAGGCGTGCGCCATCACCACCCACTGCCTAGTTATTTTTCTTCTCTTTTTGAGACAGGGTCTCACTATGTAGCCTTGGGTGGTCTGCCTCCTGAGTGCTGAGATTAAAGGTGTATGTCACCAATCCTAGCCGAAGACGGAACTGATTCTCCTGACTGTGCGGTTGTGTTGAGCAACTATGATGTTGGGTGTGTTGTGTTTGTTTTGTTTTGAAGCAGAATCTCCTTGTGTGACCCAGTCTGGCTCTGAACTCTAGATCTTTCTGGCTTAGTTTCCCTGGTTTTGAGATTACATGTGTGCATCACCATTGTGGCAACTAATTATGATTTTTAGTATTGCCTGAGGCTTTTTCTTTACAGATACAGTCTATGACTATATATGCCATAGACTCAATTGAAAAATACAAGCTACGGATCTCTGTGAGTTTGAGACCAGCCTGGTCTACAAGAGCTAGTTCCAGGACAGGCTCCAAAGCTAAAGCTGCAGAGAAACCCTGTCTCGAAAAACCCAAAAAAAAAAAAAAAGAAAGAAAGAAAAATACAAGCTATAACCAAGACAATGGCCGCTTTCAGTGCTACATTCTAGGTACGAATGATGCATGTTTACATCTTCATTGTTTTTTAATCCCATGTGATTGTGCTAAGTGTCAGAGGTGAGAATCTGAGAGTCATGGTGCTGGTCATCTAGCTAGAAGGACAGACTTCTCCATGCGTAACTGGTCACACAGCAGAAGCTGGGGCACTGTGAAGCCAGTGTCTGGTGCTGGTGTACTGTGTGTCTGCGTGGAGAAAGGCTGCAGGGATGACCGTGTGACCCAAGTCTCTAGGGACAGGTAGGGTGTGGTCAGTGGATGGTCACTGGAAGAGAAGAGAGGGTAGTGGAAGACACCTAGAGCCAAACACTCAGAATGGGATGTAGTGGGTACAAACAGCAACCTTTTAAAGAGTCTCTCTGTGTGTGTGTGTGTGTGTGTGTGTGTGTGTGTGTGTAGTGCTTTCAGAGGCCAGAAGGGGGCATCATATCTCCAGCAGCCAGAGTTCCAGGTGGTTGTGAGATGCCTGGCTTAGATACTGGGAACCAAACTCAGATTCTCTGGCAGAGCTGCAAGTACCGCAGACACCAACAGCCGCCTTTCCTATCTATTTTTGTTGTTGTTGTTTTGTTTTAAGGAATGCATATGTCACCTAGGAAGTTGCAAACATGTCAAAGCATCTGACAGAACCCTGGCGGGGACACGGTGCACCTTCTGTCATTTTTACTGCAGAAGCATAGTGTGATGTGTGCCACTAGACAGCAGCTTATTGTGCTGAAGGCTCGGGGAGCTAGGGGGAGGTCAGAGTTCAGATGAGAAGTGCTGGGATGAACTGGCAGCCGGAGGTGGATCCTTCGAGCTGTGGGTGTGATAAAGGGCTTAGACTCAGGCTGAGTTATACATCCCACTGCGTGGCTGCGGGAGAGTCTTCCAGGGTCATCTGTGTTTATGGAAGGACCGAAGAGCATGGCAATGGGGAGGCACACAGCTTCGGCAATGACGGGTGTGCTTCGGAAAGTCTCTGAAGGTGACAGAAAGAGAATTATTGAAGCTATTTCCAAGCAAAAATCCTTGGCTACGGAGATCTGTCCTAAGGTGGCCTTGATTCAAAATGGAACTCTTGCTGGGCAGAAGTCCTTGTTGGAAGTGCTTTTTGTGTGTGGTTGCCATGGCCTCTGTGCAGGTTGTGAGTTGCACGGTCATTTGTGAATGGCTTTTGACAGCTCTCGCTCTCAGGGGTACATGTCCCAGATCCCGGTCTTCATACTCTTCATATTTATTTATTTATGTTTTATGGCATGATAAGAATGACTCCATTTTGATTCCATTTTTCTCAGAGTGGGGTGATACAGAGAAAGAGAGAGAGAGAGAGAGAGAGAGAGAGAGAGAGAGAGAGAGAGAGAGATTCTGGAGTTGGTGTCTCATCCAGATGCGGATGACCAAGCACATACTAGGCAGAATAAAGACTCATTAGGCCACAGGATTACATTTCGTGTTTACCTGTTTAAGCAAAAGGAGCAGTGACACGTCTCTTGTGTTTATGTTTAAAACAAGTGACATGCCGCTTGTGTTTACGCCTTGAATATTCAGCACTACAGGCTTTAAAAAGCTCATGTCTCTCCATCGTACATGGGACTGCATCACCTAAAGTCAGGTACATATTGTACGTTATCCCTTCCCTTCAGCCTCCTCCTCTTCCCTCTCCCCTTTGTCCCCTAGACAGTTGCCCTAAACTCTAGAAGCCATGGAGGAGAGAAAACACGATGTTCCCGACATCGGCTGAATTTGCCTAACTGTGGTGATTCGATATTGAAATTATTATGCTCCTCAGGCGTTTTCTCCCTGCTAGAATTTGACCAGAGGTGCCTGGCTACCAGAGAAGGCTTTAAGACTGCAGTTTGGAAACTTTAGCGTCTTGGAACTTTTTACTTTTCTTCCCCGGGACTCTAAGGAACTTCAGATGATATGGAGCGTACATTTAGCTAGTGTATTATGTTTTAACATATTACATATAAAATATAATACATTTTCTGCTTGTGAGATGCTTTTTGGTTTTTTGAGGCAGGGGTTCTCTGTGTAACATCCCTAAGCTGTCTTAGAACTCACTCTGTAGACCAGGTTGGCCTCAAACTCACAGAGACCTACCTACCTCTGCCTCCCCAGTGCTGGGATTAAAGGTGTATGCCACCACCACCTGGCTATGATTAAGTTTTGATATATAATGTATAGCTTAGCCATTTCCTCAGACTACTTCCTGTGTTACCAGGCACACGTGAATTCTTCTTTTTCTCTTGGTTTTTCAAGACAGGGTTTCTCTGTATAGCCTTGGCTGTTCTGGAACTCGCTCTGTAGACCAGGCTGGCCTCAAACTCTCCCAGATATGACTACCTCTGCCCCCAGAGTGCCGGGATTAAAGGTGTGCACCACCACCACCACACTACGTGTTTTTTCTTTTTTGAGTTATTCTCTTGTACTTCAGAAATTGGGCTATTTCTATTTTTGCATGACTCTCATTTTAAGTTGGGTGAAGAATGATGCTTCTCAGATACCCATTGAGTCCCCAATTCTGACAGAGGGGTCTGGGGACTCTGGTGTTTAGGCAACTGGTTCCACAGCTTCCCAGTGGGGACCCTTCATTTTCTTCTTCTGCATTGAAATTGTGCACCTGTCTAAACTCCTGCTATCTTCTTACATGCAGGTCTCGGATGTGGCTTATTATACACCGCGACAGTGACCATTACATGCCAGTATTTTGACAGCCGCCGAGGCCTCGCGCTTGGCCTGATTTCAACAGGTACCTTTTCAAATTTAAGTACAGTATAGTCACAAGTTAATATTCTAAACAGAGAGAGGAAGTGTGAAACACATGTGTGCAACCAGCCTCTGCCCAGCAGCCAGTCAGAAACCAAAGTGGTTTTTTATTTTTTATAGCACTCCTAGAAGGAAAGTTTATTTTCTACCATAAATATGGGAATAGCTTTCTAAAACCCTGAAACCCAAAGCAGGCAGTGGTGGCACATGCCTTTAATCCAAGCACTTATGTAGCATAAATAATAAAAGAGGGAAAATAGCAACTCTCTGCAGCAGCAGAGCCTTTGAGAGCTCAGTTGGTAGAGCATGGGACTCTTAATCCCAGGGTCATGGGTTCAAGCCCCACGTTGGGCACCAAATGTCGAATGATAATAAAACCCAGAGACAGATATTGAGGTTCAGTCTGAAAACCAGAAAGGCAAAGCAGCCAAACCATTAGAGAAGTCTTACCTCTGCCAAGGCTGGGTGACTGCAGACTATGCAGACTAAGCCTTTTCTCCTCATGTTTTATATTCCCTCTAGTGCTGGGATTAATGGCATGACTCCCTAGTACTGGGATTAAAGGTCTGAGCCACCACCACCTGGATTTGTTTCTGCATTGATCTTGTGTTGCCCAGAATGACCTTGAACTGAAAGAGACCCATCTGTCCCCCAAATCCTGGAATTAAAGGTGTGTGCCACCACTGCCTGACCTCTAGTGGCTTAGCTTTGCCCTTCTGAACTTTAGGCAAGCTTTATTTATTAAAACATAAATAAAATGTCACTATACCCTTGGAAGGCAGAGGCAGATGGATCTCTCTGAGTTTGTGGTCAGGGCAGCCTGGTCTACAGAACAAGTTTTAGGACAGCCAGGGCTACACAGAGAAACCCTGGCTCAAAAAACAAAACAAACAACAAATGTAAACACCACAAAACTCAAACAAACAAGCAAAAACAAACAAACAAGAAAGCCCCCAGATCCACAAATGGCAGACCTGAGTACTGGACCTCAGAGTGATGGCTGCTGAGGAAGCTTCTAGTTGTTCCCAGGTTGTCTGCAGCTATCTGCAGGAGAGCACTTGGATGAAAAACAGAGAATCCTCCTAAAGCCATCTGCTCTGGGAACTCTGGGAAGAAGGAAGGACAGGCGGGAAACAAGAGCTGCAGCCACTGTCAGAGTCTGAGGTCAGCCTTACCACGTAGGGAAGAAGAGAATCCCGCCTAAAGCCCTGCTCTCTGAGCACGCTCACTCACCTAGCTACACATCCAAGCCACACACACTCTTATTATCCCTCTAATAATTAACACATGACCGCCGAAGGCATAAAATAGCATATAAAAATATAGATTTTAAGCCCTGTATGGGAGCCTATGTCTTTAATTACAAAGGTCTGGGGCAGAAGGCTTGTGACCATGAATTCAGCCTGGGCTATATGTAGTGAGAACCCTGGCTATATGTAGTGAGAACCCTGGCTCAGACAAACAAAGAAAAACATATGTAAGTTTTATATATAATCTATGGCCTCCTCTAGGTATTTTGGGGTGGTAGTTCGTGTTTTAGATGGATTTTTAAAAACTTCTAAGGTAGTATCAATCTCTGTGACTGATATTATAGCAGTGGTTCTCAACCTGCAGGTCTTGACCCTTCTGGTGGGTTGAGGACCCTTTCACCAGGTTGCATATCAGATATATTTGCATTATGATTCATAACAGTAGCAAACTTACAATTATGGAGTAACAATGAAAATTATTTTGTGCTTGGGGGTCACCACAATGTGAGGAACTGTATTCTGCAAGAACAGGAAGTGTTTTATTTTAAATGGAAAATGGATTTTTTTTTCATACGATATATTCTATTTATGGCTCTTCCTCTCCCTACCCCACCCAGATCCACATCCCTGCTTGTTCTCTCTCACTAGAAGACAACCAGGCACCAAGAAAATAGAAATAAAAATCATAAAACGAGACGAAATAAAACAAACCTGAATATGACAAAATAAGCAAACAGAAAAATAAAGAGTCAAGCAAAAGCACGAGAAGCTCTTGTAGACAGAGAGACACACAGATTTGTGTGCACAGAAATTTCCTGAAACACAGTCAGAAGCCAAACATAGAAACAAGAGGCCTATAGGGGAAAAAAAAAAAGCCCAGGCAAAGCATTAGGAGACAAATGAGCATAAAAACAAAAAAGAAAACACCTCCGAAAATATCACTGAGTTCGGTTTCTGTTGGCCATCTACTAGAGAAAATGAACTTTCCGTTTGTAAGCAGTTATCATGGAGATCTTTCCGGATTAGGGAAGGGGACTTGTGGCCACGCTCATCACTGGAGAAACTGTTCCTAATGGCCATCTCTCCAGCATCCTGGAGCTAGATTTTGGTCACTCACTTGCTGGTTGGTGTCAGACAAGGTACTTCACTGTGCACTGCCTCCGTTTTCTGCACTGTGAGACAGGAATAGGACTGGGTTACTGGCGCTGTTGAGGCACACGCGGACTGTGTAGGGTGGCTAGTGATCGCGGACTGTAGGGTGGCTAGTGATCGTGACTGTGACCAGAATATCCTGCTGAAGCCAAAGACACCGGAAGTTTCCTGCTGTTGTGTGGCTCCTGCTTCGCACTCAGTCTCGAGGGCAGAGAAGAGGGGCTGCGCTGTATGTAGCCCAGCAAATCAAAACTGCAATACCCATGGGCAGTCCATTTGAAGGGGCTCTACCAACAGTTTCCTAAAGTAGAGCCAGGCATGAAACCTCCTTCATCTCAGGAGATCACAGAGAAACAAAATCTTGGTAGTTTTCCCAAAAGGAACCATGAGTCAATCAATGCCTTGAAACATAACCCCTAGTTGAAAGGGGCAAAATGTAGACATATAAGCATATTATAAAGGTTTTAGCCTGACCTGGTAATGCCGCAAAACAATCCCACACCAGTTTGGAAATTATTATTATTATTATTTGGAAATTATTATTAAAAGGGGCTATTTATTGGAGGGGGAAAAAGTTACAGATCAATGTCCCAAACCACAGTCCTCTCGTCGCAAACAGGAAACACAGAGTCTAGCAGTCCAAACGGGAGCCGGAAGCAAGAGAGAGCGAGCTGAGGGCTGCCCCGCTCTTTTCAAATGAAAGAGACCACGCCCCAGTGGGCTGGTATCTTAAAGGCTATTGGCTGAAGGAGCGGCTCGTCTGGTGTTGTGTGCTTGCTAACCATCCCAGCACTAAGAGGTTGAGGCAGGGTAGCTGAGTTCAAGGTTCACTCTGAATCCACGGGGGTGGGAGGGAGGCGGGAGGGATAACGACACCTAACAGCAACAAAACCCTAAAGGCCGTGGGCTGTAGTTTTCTCGGCGGTGAATCGGGATTAAAAAACTGCCCTCTCCTCCAATCTGCCTCACGCTCTGCTTTTGTACATTGCACAGTTTCTCTATTTTTAGCCCATTTCTAAAAGTGAAAAGAGCATTTCATAATGTGTGAGCATTTGGGGAAACCGAGTGTCCATCAATAGCCGTGCTGTCTGCTGTCTGGTGTCTATTTCCCAGGGAGAGCTGAATACCAGGGACAGACGGGCCTTGTATGGTTCATGGTGTCTTAGATGCTTGCCTTCTGACCTGTTATGGAAAAGCCTGAAACAATGGGTATTGATGAACTAATTAGTGCACGTGTGTGTCTCTTACTCTTTGAGGTTCCCTAAACAGCAATTATTTTTCCTCTCCGTAGAAGTTCAAAATCTAGACTCGGATGAAAGCTTAATTAGTGTTTTTTTTCCTCACTTTGCTCTGTATGTTGACTATTTTTCAGTTAAGAGGTTCTTGTAGATGATTAAAAATTAGAGCGTTGCATTTTCCAAAAACCACCACGAGGAAACTCTAAAATTGGTTCCCATTACCCTGAAAAATTGCCACATCTTTCTAAGTCATGGCCACGTGCTCATGGGACACAGGCAGAGATTCAGAGTTTGCCCTGCCCTGTCACACAGCATAGTGTAGTCGTTAATAATTTCTGCTGAAGTAATTTGATGCATTTCAGGGTAAGACAGATGAACTCTGTTGGTGGGCAGTGGCGATTCTTTCTCAAGATCAAGCAGAACACAGAACCTTAAATTACATTTCTTTATATGTGCGTGTGTGTGTGTGTGTGTGTGCGTGTGTGTGCACATGTGTGTATGAATGTGAGCATGCGCAGCCACTTGCCCCATCTCAGGCAGAGGTCATGGGAAAACTTGCTGAAGTTGGTATACGTCTGCCAGCATGTGAGTCAGAGACACCGAGCTCAGGCCCTCAGGTGTGGTGGCAGGTGTCTTTCTCTGCCGATCCAGCTCTCTGCCATGAAAACAGAACTTTTAAAACACCAAGAGCATGTTTAAGGTTCTAGAGACTAGCGGTCAAAGAGCATGACCGCTTTTCAGAGAACCCAGGTTTTGGTTCCCAGCATCCACATGGCAGGATGGAACTGTCGCTATGGCAACTCCAGGCCATCCCAGGCACCAGGCACACACGTGGTGCACACATGTGTATTCAAGCAAAACATCCGTAGACACTAAATCTAAATCTTTTTAAAAGTGCATCTTTAGTGTCTAATGGTGTGGCGTCTTATGAGAATCTGTGTCGCATGGCGTGCTAGGTAGAAGTCACAAAGAGTTCATGGTGAAGACACAGGACAACAGTCTTGAGGTTGCCCCCACTCTGCTCCCTTCCTTGTTTTCTGAACTGAGTTTAGCTGTTGAAGCACACACCGCTTTTCAAAGATAGGGGAGAAATTTGTCTATTATTTTTATCTTGTGTGTATGGGTGTTTTGCCTGCACGTATGTCTGTGCACCACATTCATGCAGTGCCTGGGGAGACGAGGAGGAGGCACTGGGATCCCCCTGAAACTGGAGGTACAGGTGGTTGTGAGCTGTCACGTGGGTTCTTCTGCATCATCTCTTTGCCCCTGGCTATACTATTTTTTGATGAAATGAGTGTTTAGAGCATGAATGTTATGATCATCCGACTCAGAATTTTAAAAAATTAACCTGTTTACATTTTCCTGCTGTTTCATATGTCATTTCCCAGTGATGCTTAAATTTTTTAAATGCTCAATTTAAAAAAAAAATGAAATAGGAACCCAACAAGAACAGCATAAATTAAACAGCATCGCGGTGTGCTTAGGGAAATTGATGCTGAAGAGGAGGCATTTTGTCCCTGTGTGATATATGAGCCAGTGTACTATAATTGAAATACTCCATCAAATCCCACGTCAGCCTTTTCTCATACTAATGCACTAAGAATACAGATCACTCACAAATCACTCATTCTAGTGATTCAGCAATGAATTTAAATGATCAAACCATTATTAATATCCTAAAATTAATCTACAGCAGTCATCTTAAAAATGAAATGTAAAGATTTGCTTTTACAAAAACAATAAGACATAGTGTGGAGCACAGTACATAATAAAAGTAAAAGATAATCAAAGATGGTGTTCGTCAGGAATATAAGGGCCGGCAAGATGATTCAGTGGTTAAAGCCTATGCTGCCAAGCCAGATGACTTGAATTCAAGTCCTGAGACCCACATTATAGAATGAGAGAAGTGACTCCCAAAAGTTGTCTTCTGATCTACACACATACACACACACGCATGCACACACGTATACGCACAGGCACACACATGTAGACACACACACGTGCACACACACATGCGTGCTGTGGTAAGTTCATGGCTGTATAAAAATACACACTAAACAAACAAAAAATGTAATTTAAAAAAATTGTAAAATAACTAAATTCCATGGGTTCCTGGAGTCAGGCTGACTGAATTATGTTGTTTTACAACTTTGAGATCTGTGGTAAATTTCTCAATCTCTCTAGCCCTTATTCACATCAGCCATAGATTGGGGGTTATAGAAGGATGTACTCAATAAGACCATTAAAAGTAATAAATAATATCATGAATCCAAAGTACACAACAGGGAGCTGGAGAGATGGCTCAGCAGATAAAAGTATTTACAGTTGTCACAGAGGACCCGAGTTCAGTTCCCAGTACCCCCATCATGCAACTCACAGCCAACTGTAATCCCAGCTCAAAGGGATCTGGCCTTTGTGGATGCCCACTCCACACAAAGACACATACATATAATTGAAAAATCAGATAAATCCTGGCAGGACTGAAGAGATGGCTCGGTGGTTAAGAGCACTGGCTGTGCTTGCAGAGGATGGGGCTTTGGTTCCCAGCACCCACATGGCCGCTAACAATGGTTTCTAGCTCGAGTTGCAGCGGATCCAGTGCCCTCTACTGGCCTCATGGGCACTGCGCATATGTGGCGCACATATAACCCTGCCACAAAAACATGCGTACACATAAAATTAAAACTTAAAAATCCTTTAAAATAAAATAATACCTGAATACAAACAGGGTCTTTGGATGTTGATTCTGAAGCTGGATGGCCCGTGAATACTGCTGTCCTGTAATCTCCATGTTCTCGTGGCTTTAATACTAAGTGACCGTGAGTACCAGTGTCAATAATAAGGGCACTTGTAATGCCACCAGTGCGTGTCCCTAAGGCAATAGAAATGATCAGACTAAGACTGAGAGGTTCTTGCTCTCTTGCAGGTTCAAGCGTGGGTCTCTTCATCTACGCTGCTCTGCAGAGGATGCTGATAGAGTTTTACGGTCTGGATGGGTGCCTACTTATTGTGGGCGCGCTGGCTTTAAACATACTCGCCTGTGGCAGTCTGATGAGGCCCTTGCAGTCTCCCGACTGCCCTTTTCCTGAAAACATAGCTCCAGAGAACGTTCTAGAGAGATATTCCACGTACAGTGAGAAAGAGAAGAGCCTGGAAGAAAATCTGAACATCTTGGACAAGGGCTACAGTACCGATGATAAATGCATCAGCACCTTGCCCAATGGTGACTGGGCACGGGACAACCCCCAAAACCCCACAGCCGCAGCACACAAAAAGAAGGTGGTGGAGCAGACTTATTTTTGCAAGCAGCTCGCCAAGAGGAAATGGCAGTCATATAGGAACTACTGCGGCGAGACCGTGTCTCTTTTTAAAAACAAAGTCTTCACTGCGCTTTTCATTGCCATCTTGCTTTTTGACATCGGAGGATTTCCGCCATCACTGCTCATGGAGGACGTCGCGAGAAGTTCCAACGTGAGGGAAGAGGACCTCACCATGCCCCTCATCTCCATTATTGGCATCATGACAGCCATGGGCAAGCTTCTTTTAGGCATCATGGCTGACTTCAAGTGGGTCAACACCCTGTATCTCTATGTAGCTACTCTGATCATCACGGGCCTGGCCTTGTGTGCAATCCCCCTTGCCAAGAGTTACATCACCCTGGCGATACTTTCTGGGATCTTGGGTTTTCTTACCGGTAATTGGTCCATCTTCCCGTATGTGACCACAAAGACTGTAGGGATTGACAAATTAGCCCATGCCTACGGAATACTCATGTTCTTCGCGGGACTTGGGAATAGCCTCGGGCCACCGATTGTTGGTAAGATACCCATCTTTAAGTCAGCTCAGTTTCTAGTTCCTCACTGTGACATTCCCAGACAGAGAACTTCCAGATAGTGAAGATTTGCACAAAGTGGATTAGTTCACGGGAGTTTATTCAAGATTCTTTGGCTAGGGCTGTGGATGTAACTGGGCTGGAAGAGAAGCTCTAGGTTTCTCTGTCTAAAACAGGTGTGAGTGCCCGCCCACACCTGAGCCGTAGCCCTTGGGACTGTGAAGTTTAAGCTCATCTTTGGTATATGGTGAGTGTTGGCTACATGAGACCCTGATTCAGCACACACACACACACACACACACACACACACACACACACACACACACGCACACCTGTGATATAGTTGAGAAAGCTTCTTTGTATCCACTCTTTATTTGGAAGAAACTAAAAATGCCCGCCTTGAATCGCAAATTTTTAGAAGACTCGACTGTTTAAGCACATGTTGGAAGCAGGTGGGAGCAGGCGCATGTAACCACACATAAGCACACGTAACTGCACACAGGCACATATAACCATACACAGGCACAGGAACATATAATCATACACAGGCACACACAACCACATACAGGCACACGTAACCATACACAGGCACACGTAACCATACACAGGCACAGGCACACATAATCATACGCAGGCACACACAACCACACACAGGCACACGCAACCACACACAAACCCTGCTTCTGTGAAAGTCACGCTCTTTTCCTCTCTGTTTTCTCAGGTTGGTTCTATGACTGGACGCAGACCTATGACATCGCCTTCTATTTCAGCGGCTTCTGTGTCCTGCTGGGGGGCTTCATCCTGCTGCTTGCCGCCTTGCCCTGTTGGGACGCGTACAATAGGAAGCTCCCTAAACCAGCGCCAACAACCTTTTTCTACAAAGTTGCCTCTAATGTTTAGAGGGATATTAAAAGGCATTATTTTCTCTATTTTTCTACTTTATACTATATGTATACACACACACATATATAGTGTATATATATATATATATATAAAATTTAACAAATTGTTAGGCAGGTTCCCCAGAGTCAAGATCTTAGAGCAAAACTTCGGCTGACTCTGAAGGAGACTGTACTTCCACATCCCCTGTTTTTATGTACTGCGTGTGTCACCTTTATCCCTTGGAGGACCCTCCCTCAAGAAGTGGGACTGTTCTGTTTTCCTACCATTGTTCGTGAGTTCAGGGTGTAAAGCTGTTGGCTAGCCTCGCCAAGTTTTCTCTGGGTGAAGAAGTTTCGTGTCTCTCTGCTTTCCCCATGAGCTCTACCACAAGGTCTTCACACGTTCCTGTCTAAACCACGCACGTTCCTGTCTTAAACCACGCACACCTCATGGCGGGATATTTGTGAAGCCCCCTAAGGAATAATTGTCTCCTCTACATCAGACCTGCAAGTCCAGAGAAGACACTAAGCCGTTTCACTTTCAGCAATGAAAGTGGCAGTTACAATGTCACTAAGACTTCGAAGACTTGAGACAAGATTTTTTTTTTTTAAATCGCAGCTGCCCATCGTCGGTTTTCTCTTTTATTGTCCTTGTTGAAACACTGTGGGGCATTCGGTGTTCACTGTGTGTGAACTTGTTCAATTCCTCCAGCAGTCTTTCCGCATGGCTGGCTCCCTAGGACCTTGCTTCCTGGTGTGTTGGTCAGCATCCACTCTCTGATGTCTCCTAAGAGCTGCTGATTTGCTGGTTTCCAACCTAGAAATACACACCTCTGAACCATTCCATCTGACAAGTGGGAAGCATCCCCAGTGTCCATTTGCTTTGAGAGCAGCCATTTGGGAATGGGTTGCAAGGCCCTGCGTGTCTTCCAAATGAAGCTGTGGTGCTTTCTCTTGGGTCTTTCCACTATTGCATCTTATTTTATGGACAGTGCTTAAAAAAAACCCAAAAAAATAGCAACACAAAAACCCCAGTGCTCTGTGTGTTTGTTAGATGTGGGGAAAGCGAGGGTGAAGAGAAATTGATATACTCATCCAACCTTCTTTAATCCCAAAAATATCAGAGGGCGAAAATAATGTTGAATAAATAGAAATGGGTTCAACTTTGAGTTCATTCAACAAAAGGATTTTCTCTATAGAAATGGGTTTCAACTTCACCAAGCTTCAGAATCCCCTACAGACCAAGAGACTGAAATACTTGGTACTATACTTTTAATTTTAATTCTGCATGTTGGCCCAATAATCCATATTTTAGCGAACTCTGCAGGGATTCTGGTGATGGGGTCCCAGGACAGCTGGAGACTGGCAACAGTGGGGGGCTGTGCTGAAGTTCTGGGGAGCAGTGATGGCATCACAGGTAGGAAGCCCTGAGCTCATTGATCATCAGCACTATAAGGGGAAGGAAAAAAAAAGAAAAGAAACAAAACAGATTGGCAATAGACAAACATTTTCTTTTCTTGAATAAAAGCAAAAAAAAAAAAACAAAAAACAAAAAACCATGAAGTCAGGTATTTTAAAACAGACAGCCAAGAAGAGTTTTTTAAGTAAGGGCTTCCTTCCTGTTGTGCCAAGATGGTCTTTTCATTTTTTAAAAAGCTGTGAGAGATTATTTTGTACAGCTATCTTGCCTTCTTTTGCAGGCACCTGAAGTGCTTTATCACACCAGGCCCCACAGCGCCGCCCTGAGGTCAGTAGCCAGCTGTGTCCGGTGTCATCAATCAAGGAGAAAGATTTCCTAGCATAGTCGGTCCTGTTCCGTGATGCGATAATGGGGCTCAAAGCACGTTAGACTTGTGCGCCACACTCAGGCTTCTGGAAAGTTCTCTGTACCTCATTCTTCAGTCTATCAAAGTTAGTAAATAAAAAAAAAAAAAAACAACTCCAGCTCTAGGGGATCCAACACCCTCTTCTGTCTCCCACAGGCACCTGTGTACCAATGACACACACACACACACACACATAAATATAAAAAAGAAAACTTGAAAATTTATAGCTATGATTTTTTAAAGCAATAAATAAAATAAACCTTCTACGTGTTCATAGTCAAGATCATGTTTTGGTCAATATTGTGTTCAAGAGATTCAGTGGTCTGAAAGGTTTGACTCGACTGATGTCTGCATCCGTCAATGGTGACAATTGCCCTGATGTGTCCCTCCCATCAGTATCGCCCGTGTATGCACTAGCCCTGGTCTAGGGAATGAATTTCCAGTTATGGTGAAATAGTTTGCTTTGTTTTTTCTCAGCACCTTGCCTTCCTTCCCCGATGCAGTGTCTCCGTGGGGATGCACATATAGAGATTAGATTATGGATATAGTTTACCTCTAGACTGGGCCAGAGTGACTCAAAAGCCGGTGTACTGACCCACTTCGACTCCTGAGTCGGAGGAGCTCTTGTGTCTGCAGGATCCTTCTTGGCACTGAGGAAAAGAGACTCATTCATGACCTCACCAATTATATAGAATTTTCCTCTTGAGTCAGGGTCTCCCACTGCTCAGGCTGGTCTGGGCTCCATGGCTCCAGTGCAGTCTTGCCGGGTCTCTCCACTAGCTGAGACGCTAGGCATGTAGGTACCACTGCGTCCCACTTCCTCGGTTCGCCAATGTGTTCCTGGCTTATGCTGTTCCTCTCTCGTAACAACCCTGGGATGTGGTAACTGGCTCTCCTTTTATAATGCAAACTGGAACTGTCCTGATATGCTCACTCTAATGCAGAAGCTCAGGAAAGTAAATTCCAAGAGCAAAACGAGCCTGGCTCTCTTTGTGGAGACTAAAACTGTCCCTTTGATTCCTAAAGTGGGTGGGAAAAGGTGTGCAGCCAGGGAGTTTCTGCCAAACCCGGTGTTTCAGCAGAGAGGTTACATGAATAGTAGTGCCAGGGCCTGCCCGTTTTCCAAGAAGGAGCATTTAAAATGAACTTCGTACATTTATTCTGACCCGAAGCGAGACTCCTGTGAATAGAGATCTTTCCGGACATTGGAAATGCTGTGGGCTGAGTGTGGGAAGGGTGTGGACCAGGGGAACTTGTCCATGATGCCCTGCCTACTAGTGTTTAGCAGTCCTTTCTCTGAGGAGCGGGAAGTTGGTCTGATTCTCCCCAGGGAGTCGTGATATCAGGAGGGGAGGTTCTGCCGCCAGTGTTTAAAGTCCCCATGAGGAACAATCCCTAAGAGTCAGCACTGGGAGGTCCTGACTCTCTCTCTCTCTCTCTCTCTCTCTCTCTCTCTCTCTCTCTCTCTCTCTGTGTGTGTGTGTGTGTGTGTGTGTGTGTGTGT
>JAQHUG010000050.1:5514565-5525393 GCA_028555095.1 Dicrostonyx torquatus | reverse complement strand
CCATAACTTATATTAACCCATTGTTCCCATCCATGCCAGGCACATGGCCGGTACCTTTTCTCAGGGAGGCAGCTTACATCTTGCTTCTCAGATGGACTGCACAGGAATGCCAGGGAAGCTTCCTGCTTCCCAAATTCTCCTATTCTCACCTCTACTTCCTGTCTGGGTTTCCTGCCTATACTCCCTGCCTGGCCAATCAGCATTTATTTAAAACATGATTGACAGAATACAGACAATTCTCCCACACCAAGCCGTCTCTCCAGCCTGCTTCCATTTTTTAAAAATGTTGTTTCATTGTAGTTCTTTTATGGCTTGTGGGTTACAGATATTTATTAATAAGCCACCCCTAAATGGTAACTTATTCTTTCCATTTTTCCAAAGAGCCCTGTGCCATCTTTATTTTAAAACATCTTCAAGGTCTGCCAGTGGCCCATTCATTTTGAATGATGACTAGTGATTTGGAATTACAAAATGATTATGATGTTGTCACTTTAAATATGGGCTTTAGAATCTAAAAGACTTCCTCTTCTGCGTTCAGACACTTGGGTAGTCTTCACAAATGAAACTGATGTCTTTGAGTTTTAGCATGGTCCCCTTTAGATGGGCATCAGGACTGACAAAATGCCATGTGTGGAAAGGTCTGAAGAGATCCCTGGCAGGAAGTCTCTACAGGTTCCTTTGAGTGACTCCTGATTGGACTGAAGAAATTAATTTTGAGTTAATTCACAGGATGCTAATTTTTATAGATTTCTTTGTAAAATTATGACAACAAAAAGCAGATTTTTTAATTGGGTTAGAACATATTTTACATATATGATATGAGAATACAAGGCTCATTTTTTCAGTTGTTATAACAGTTTCCTAACAATGCTCATTTTTCAGTCATTAGAATTTCTTTTTAAGACGGCGTTTCTCTGAGTAGCCCTGACTAACCTGGAACTTGCTCAAACTCAGAGATCTGCCTGCCTCTGCCTCCCGAATGCTGGGTTTAAAGGTGTGTGCCCCCACCACTCAGCTCTCTTTCTTTTTAAGATTTATTTTCTTTTGTGTGTTTGAGTGTTTTGCCTGCATGTATGTCTGTGTACCACATGCATGCTTGGTGCCTGAGGAAGTGGTGAACTGCCTTGTGGGTGCTGGGAACTGATCCCAGGTCCTCTGCAAGAACACATGCTCTTAGTCACTAAGCCAACTTTCCAGCCCCAACTTAAAATTTTAAAATTTAAATTATTACTTTGAGTACTTCTGCATGTATGTCCATGCAGAGGCCAGAAGAGGGCACCAGAACCCAGGGACTAGCATTAGAGATGGTTATGAGCTGCCCTGTGATTGCTGAGAATCAACGTCCTCTGGAAGAACAGTCAGCGCTCTTAGCCACTGAGCCGTCTCTGCAGCTTTCAGAGGTTCTAACTTGTGAGCATTACTGCTGGATTCTTTGCCTGAGGACTATTCAATCAACGTGCACTTTGTTGTAACCAATTATGGTTGGAATGTAAAATATCAAATGAAAAGTTAAAGCTACTAACCAGGGTGGAGAATCTGATGAGGGGTCCCTCCTAAAGACTTTGGGTTTCCTCCTCTTGTTGTTGGTTCAACAGAAAGGGCTTTGTACAGAGGAGTTCCCTGTCCTGTGAACAGTTTAAGGGTTCCCTTGGTTTCTTGGAGGAGCCAAGGATGGGCATAGGCAGTCAGGTGGTTGCAGGAAAGCTGGCTAGAGACAGCTGTGCTAGGGAGAAGTGGTCAGGCTACGGGGGCATCGCAAGCCACACCAACAAAGCCTGCTCCGGGCAGTGGTCAGGGCTCATGAGGTAGTGTTGCTGAGGTCCAAGCTCCAGGGCTAGGAATGGAGGAAGGCCATAGGATACCAGGAGGTTTAGAATTTGAAGAGTCATAGACACATAAGACACACTCAATTCTCAGGGATAGAGGCCACTAAGTAGGGAGATGAGGCAGGCATCTAGGTACCCCCGGCACACACGGGAAACACTTGCAGGATGGCACACAGCTGCGCAGGCAAAGACACTCCCATCTGACCTCAAGGCCATTATTTCTGGAGAATCACGGGGAAGCAGCATTCTATCAGGAACAGTTATGAACAGAATACATCTTCTGGGTCCCCTAGATGTCTGGTGTCATTCATTTTTTTTTTTTCAGAAGCCCAGCAATAGCCATTGTTATCCATTTAGGAGATCCATACCAGTGCCATGATGTCTGAAAATGGCCTTGCCTTTGTAGCTTTCTATTCTCATGTTTTTGGTTGTGAGCCTTACCGGTACTGGCTGAGCCATCCCTCCAGCTCACGGTCTTCTATTCTCTACATCTTTCTTCACCAAAACCAAACGCTTGACTGTTGTCTCCAACATCGGGAAGCTTCTCGAAGAAGGTGTCTTCTCGCAATGGGAGTTTTCAAAATCTCCTGATTCACCCAGTAGAAACGTAGCGTGAACAAGACCGTCCAAGCTAGGAAAGCAAGCAAGCAAGCAAACGGAAACAACAACAAAAGACAAAGGGCAGTCAGCAATTGTTGAGTGGAGGAGTTGAGGGAGACAGGTGGAGGGGTCCCACCTGGCCTGTCGCTGCACTGTGACAGGTAGGGAGAAAAGCAGCAGATTGCAGAGCACTGTCGAGGAATTTGTAGGGGAGCTGTGGACATCTCATTTGCTTTGTTGCTGTCTACAGTGGCCCTGACTTCCTAAGCTTGAAGGTCAAGCCTGGCACTTGTACCTTTGTGCCTGCCTTAGTACCCTGGGGACCATTTCCAAGGGAGTCACTGTCTTCACGCTGTCCTGTCTTTTGCTGTGTGTGCCCATGAAGGTCTTCCTAGATGTGTTCTGCTAGTCACCCCCTCCCTCCAGAACCTTTGATGACACCCTGGTGCCAGCCAGCAGCCACTCTTTCCGAACTCCCTGTGTCCCACCTCTGGAACCTTCTTCCTTAATATTGTGCTCTCTGTGCAGTGGTCCCCAGACCCATCCGGTGTTGCCCCCTCTTCCTGTTTTTCTTTTCCCTCTGGAGAGGGAAGAAGAGGCCAGCCCTGCCTGCCTTGCCAGCATCTGGTGTCCTTGGTACACCATCAACCTTTGTTGAGGATGGTCGGTGGGTTCTCAAAGTTCTTGTTATGACTAAATTTTGAATTAATTTTAAGTTTATTATAGCAATAAAAACAAAATCGCTCCCCACCTTGAAAAGCAGAGTTATAATTCAGATGAATAACCCCTAAACAAATCCGAAGTGGCTCCCTTCCTTTCCTGGTTTTCTGAGACTTTGAGTAACTATATACCCGTCATCAGAAGCTTGCTAACACCATGCTGCTGACTGCCCCATACTTCCAGAAGATCAACAAACATATTTTTTAAGTTCTCTCCTGGGTTCTGGGTTTCTCCTTTCCCTCAGTTGCAGAAGACACAGGATTTAATACCCTCCATCTTTCCCCGATTTTTAAGGATCAATGCTGAGAAGGAGCTGGCAGCAATGGATTTCTACACTCACCCAAGGCGTGTTATTAAAAGTTAATGTATTTCCCTCACCAGGTTTGGGACTAATGTAGCAATAAATTGAATGAAGATGGCTCAGACAGTCTACATAATGAGAAACCAGCCAACATAGAGCTAGAGAGCTTCTGCATTTTTCTCAGGGGAAGAACAGTAAGGAATTCACTAAGTCTTGATGTCAGTTTTCAATGCATGAACCCAGGGGAAGTGGGAATGCCACCTTCGGGGTCAAGCCACCCCAAGTTCTTGGCTGGCAGTCTCTCTCATTACCATTTCCTGGTTTGGGGGCCAACATCCTCATGTGAAAGCTGAGATTCCTGGGTACCCATGGAGGTTAGAGAGAAAGCAAAGAGCTCCTGTGGCATCCCGGGGAGAAATGGGGTTCTTGGGGAGGGCTGTGATGCTAATCCATCACTTGCTGAGATGGCTTCACTCTTATGATGCCATCGTTTGCTGAATGGTTTCATTCCTTATCTACTCTGTCTCATAGCTCTCTCCAGGGATCAATAGTACCTGAATCAGGGTTTCAAGGACCAACTAACAGGTACCTGCTGAGTCTGCAAAAATGAATTAAAAACACTTGGTGCCTTTCTCCTTTCATCCTTCCACCTGTTTCTCTCTTCCACTTCCTTCCCTTCAAGCTCAGCGTTTAGAGCAAAGGGACACACTGGAAACTGTTGAGTGCAGACAATAAGTGGATACCAATGACACTGTCACAGGATATAAAAGGATGAGATAAAATTCCATTACAAGAGATGTCAGGTGACTATCTTCAGTGCTTCTAATGCGGACGAAAAGGAACTTCCTCCAGTGGTGCTTTGGAAAATGTCAAACTGAAAGAGAATGGATGTGAGTGTGTTTTGAACCCAGTGGGACTCGGAGCAGAACACATGCTGTTGGGTTAACGGACTGCCTGGATCAACAGCTTAAGGGCAGCCGACATTCTCAGCAGGACCTGGATGAGAGAGGCTCACTTCTTGGATGTTTTCAAGTAAGGCTTGGCTGAATCTGCAGAAGGCCAGGATCAGGGGTCATGCTGCTGGCCAGTTGAGCAACTAGCTGCTGCCTGAGGTCCGAAGAGCCTGGGCTTCATAGGGTGGCCTAAGTCAGGCAAGGAGCTGAGCAACAACAAGGGCCAGTTTGGGGCTGATTAAAAGGAAGTCAGGGCCTGGGTGGGAATGGCACACACCTTTAATCCCAGGAGGCAGAGGCAGGTAGATCTCTGTGAGTGTGAGGCCAGCCTGGTCTACAGAGTGAGTTCCAGGACAGTCAGGGCTACACATAGAAATGCTGTCTCAAAAACCAAAACCAACCAAACAAACAAAAAGTCAGGGGGCCATAGTTGATTTACATGCATGCAGATTAAGCAATTAATCAGGACGGATGTCGACTAACAGTGATTGAGCTAAGACTGGGAGCCTCAGGGTGGTGAGAACAGTGTCCGGCACAGGGGCTTGAGTCCTGCTTCTGCAGCTGGTTTCTGACCTTGCAAATGGGCCCCAGCGCTCGGGGCCTTGACCTCCTGATTGGCAAATGGAAACCCGAGGCCCAGCCTCTCAGGGTGCCTGTGGTGATCAGTGGCAGTGTGGGTGGAACTGTGAGTCAATAGGCAGGGGTGGTCACTGTCACTCAAAAATCAGTGTGAAAGCTGACCTGACTGTCAACTTGGGAGCCGGACCATGCTTCTGAGATGGCAGTACATGCAAAGCTATCACCCGGGGAGCACGTTCCAGAGCTGGGTCTGGTTTACTGGGTTGGAGGGTAGGGGAGTTGGGGCTATGCTAACAGGTCCCGCCTTGACTGCTAGACCAAATTTTGAGTAGCCAGGACCTACACAGTTAAAATGACTAGACTATGGTGACATTAAACACACGTGTGATCGTTCAATGACAGAGCGATCACGATAGGCCACCAGCTAGCTGTAGCTACTGACCTTGTGTGCCTCCTTCACATCTGTAGGTGGTCCTGACAGAAGTCCGATGGTCAGTTTTCCAAGGAGGCAAACTCTTGAGACAGAGTAACTGTGGAGTTGTGTCCCTTTAAATTGTGCAGGATGGAGAAGGAGACCCTCACGGGTGGGTACTAGAGGCTGCTGTCACATTTTAGTTACCAGCGGTGTGATCTGGTAATATGTGGACCTGTAGAGGCTTCAGCTATGGGGGTCCACACTGGGTACGGAGCCCAAAGGGTATGAGACAGTAACTCCTGAGAGGCGCCCAGCCAAGAAGGATGACCCTCCCTTTGTTCCCTAAGGAGAACTGATAGTCCAAACGTGCACAGCATGTTCTCTGTGGGCCCAGGAAGAGCATCTTCAAGTTTTATGAGAACATTTCGGCACTTCAGCTGATATTAAAAATTTATTGCCCATGCCTCGCTCAACTCAGAGTATTCTTTTAGAAACGGAACTGGCTAGATACCACCTCATCCTTCCTGGGCATCAGCCTGTCTGGAGCCCTTGCAATCAATGCCCTTCGTCCTTGCCCTGACCTTGTCTCTGGCTCCTGGGGGTGGGCGCTCATTGGATGCTTTGGTCACATGACTTCACTTGCGGCAGGACATTGGGAAGTTCTTTACAAAGGTCTACTGTGGGGTAAGTTCTTGGTCCCTTCTTCCTTCTCAGTGTCTCAATGAAGCTGCTAGTCCCGTGGCTGTAGTTTCCATCAGCCTCAGCAGGACTGGGCGAAGATAATGGTCTTCACGTTAATAAGATCAGGTGACATAAGGAGGGGAGGTCCACTGCCTGCCCACCTGTCTGTCTGCCCTCCCTTCATCCTCCCTTACAGCCCACAAGTTCCAACGCTCATAGCTCTCTTTTAGCTTGTAGTTCTGGCTCTATGTATGGAAGAGGTGGAGCCTCTGGTACCTTTGAAACTACACTACCAATTTTTAAATTGTGTTTTTGTGGGTATAGTGTGTGTGTGTGTGTGTGTGTGTGTGTGTGTGTGTGTGTGTGTGCCTGTGGAGGCCAGGGGCACACCAGGCGTCTTCCTCCATCACTCTCAACCTTTATTCGTTTGAGACAGGGTCTCCCACAGAACCCGAAGCTCACACATTTGGCTAGGCTCGCTGTCCTAGCTTTAGGAATCCTTCGGTTTTCTCTAGCAGTGGAAGGTGAAGTCAAGGAGTCAGCCGACTTCATCATCAGGCCATTTTCTGATAGAATGAATCCATTGATAAGGCAAACATTTCCGAAGGGCCCATCCTCCAACAGTACTGCAGAGGGATTAGGTTCCCAATATTTGAATTTAGGGGAACACCATTCCGACCCGAAAGCCTCTGCAAAGGTTTCCATCTCAAACACTCCCAAAAATACATCCCAAAGACTTCCCAGAGTCAATCTGTACCCCTACATAAGAGAGGCATTCACTCTGAATCGAAGTTGTACCGTTCAATCCTAAAATCAAAGGTGGGCAACACCATGCTATTGCTAGTGATGCTGGGGTCAGAGTGTGGGTCCCGACAGGCCTAACAATGTTAGGGTCATGTGGATGAATCTGAGCGACTGTTTCTTGTAGTCATTCCGACTCTGGCTGTGCCGGGGTAGATGAGGCCACAGCTGTGGCTAAGAGTGTGAAGAAGGAAGGCCTTCCGCACTTCTCACTGGCCTGGACTGGAGCTGCTGTCTTACCACATGAGTGATCACTTTAATAACCAGACGGACATTGAGACGGTAATGAGCATATCGTGGCTTTCCAAATGAAAAGCTGTGATGTAACGCATTTCCCCTTGAGAACGTTAATTTGAAAATCAAGTCCTAGTTAATTTAAACGGAGTTAAGTACAAGGAGCCATGAGAAATCGGTGGCCAAGGCTGCTTTTCCGTGGATGCAAGCGAGTCTCTGTAACCCATCACTCATTTCCTAGGAAACCAGGGATGGTTGGCGAGAGATCTGGTGCAAACCAATGCTTTCAAGTGATTATAAAATGCCACTAAATGGAAAGAGATGAGAATATTTTAAGTAGGGATGTTGATAATAGGCAAGATTATCCCAAAAGAGCAGACCAGAATTGGGGTTTCAAGATGATTTGAGAACTGGGGAGGAGGGGGGGACTTTTCAAAGGCCCTGATGTCTGCCCTTGCTGATACTGTCTATCCTCTTTCATGTCTGCTCTGTACCACTGGCTTGCTCACAGACTCAGTTTCCCTACTTGTCATCCTCTACTTCGAAGCCTTGGTCTTAGAAGACAGGGACTCTGTGAACCCCGCGGCATCCCCACATTTGCAGTTTCCCCCACTGCTGCTCCCCATCCCTTTTTGGCCACCTAAATGTGTTCACCTACTGTTGTGGCTGACACGTTCCGTGTCGTGGTACAGGACGCAGTGTGACCTCACAGGTAGGGACTGTGGGTTTTGTGCAGAACCCCCACATCTGCGTTTCCCCCCACTGCTGCTCGGACTCAGAGGTTATACTGCATCTTGCATGGCTTCCTGCAGCACAGCACTGTAAGCGCATCAGCCACAACAGTAAGTGAACACATTCAGACAGCCAAGAAGCGATGGGAGGTACCTCGGGGAGAGGGCTTGAGCTTCTGGGACGTGTGTTTGTCTTAGGGACATGGGTGCACCTAAGTTTTCAGCATCTAAACCCAGAAAAGAGTTTCAAGATTTTGAGTCAAAAACTCTCTTTAGAATATTTTGGCAAAAGCGTTTATGGTGTCGATCACCTCTGTTTAAGCTAAAGGTGATGAATCTCAGGTGCGTTGATCATGAGACATTGGTGGCCCTGTGGGATGCTGAGGTGAGAGCTGTCAGCCAGTTCTAGCTGTATCAGGCTCCCACAGCCTGCAGGACTCTCACCTCTTTGGGGAACACAGAATATAAAATTACATTTCCTGCCACTTGGGGTCAGTGTTGTGTTCCTGATTACTGCTGGCCAGCTTCTTTTTTAATTTTTAAACTGTAAAAAAATGTGAATTCGGGACTGGGTGGAAATACCTGTTTGGGATCACAGTAGGAGCTTGAGTGAGTCTGCTGGCTCCTCTCCCCAGCTGCTACCTGTGAACTCACTTGGTGGCAGACTTGTTGGCCAATCCATTATCACTCCCTTGAACACCTTCTGGACCTTTCCTTCCTCGTAAATGTCTCAGGGACGTGACCAGCAGGTGCAGTTTAGCGTGCACACAATCGGGACTGAGCATCCCTATAAAGGAGATGGACCGTGTTACTCTCCCCCTCCCTGCCCCCCCCAAGCGATTCCTCCTCATCATGAGCAGCAAAAGATAAGGAGACTTTAAGTTATAGCTAATTATTTTACGTAGGAGAAGATAAAAACGGGTTACTATCCTTAGCTGCACAGCAGTGTCTCCTGGGGAAACTGAAGAAAACCTTCCCACTCGGGGCCTTAGCGAGCAAAGCGATGAGAGCAGGGTCCTCAGACGTGAGCTCTTCTTAGACTTTTGTCTTTGGGCTGAGCCAGCTTGAGAGCCACTGGTGTCAAAGAAGCACTCGAACTGCCGGAGTCTACAATCCAGAATGATTCCAGACGGAGTGCAGGCTGAAATGAAGAGATGTATTCTAGTTCCTTCTCTTCTGGTGGTCAGCGTGACTCTGAACAAGACACAACACTGTTCAGGGTTCCTTCCCCATTAATGCTACAAAGGCCAAAGGTCATGGGATATAACACTTACTTAACAATGGATATTTACTTCCACGACCACAGTATTAAGTTTCATTGTATCTGTGCAGCTTGAGCACCACCATCTTAAGTTGTTGTTGTTGCTGCTGTTTTTTAAATCTTACTTGTTTGAGCATTTCGCCTGAATTTGCATATGTGCTGTGTGTGTGGGTGTGTGCGGGCACACGCATGTGCATGCGTGCATGTGTGCATAACAACTCCCTATTTTGTGCTCAAGTCCCGGCTGACACTTAAACAAAAACACAATTCTTCTTAAGTGCAAAATCATCAGGACATTGACTGTTCTCTGAAGGCTACGTGATTGTCCCTAAAGGAAGATGAAGGTCAGGTGAGGCCCACATTGAACGACGGTTCTTCAAAGGCTTCTACTTGGTGAGTTGAATACAGATAGTTGACTGCCAGGCAAATGATACAGGTGTCCTTTTTGGGCAAAGCCTACTATCATGAAGTTTAGGACAAGGGCAGTCAGCAGAGGAGTTGAGGCTTCCTTAGACTGGTCCCTCCTTTCTATACGTTGACTTTGGCAGGGATGAAGGTCTGCAGCAATTCCTTCTCTTCCAGACAAGGGCTTGAAGTCTTGATAACCCAGGGATGGCAGTGAGCTGCTGAGTCAGAGTTTTTTTTTTTGACACCCCTCAGTTAGGTCTTGAGGACATGCAGGCAACAGGAGGACTTTGTGATGAGCATTTGAAAAAGCAGCATGGCTTCAGTGATGAGATGGTAATAAGTTAGGGGATGTCATGACCCAGGACTTGGTAGGAAGTGAGATGCTGTTGAGATGTGGGGATACTGTTGGCAATGTAATCACAGAAGATGAGAACCTGGATAATGAGCTACATGAATAAAATATGACTCTGTAGTAATAGATTGTTTTAAGGAAAGATCTCTATACTAGAGAGCTTTGAAGTACAGGATACGGAGGTGACCTGGGAATGCCTGGGATATGCCTTAATTTTTAGCCTATAGCAGGAATCCTCAGAAAATGTGGCTGGAATCCCAAGTCCCATCACCACTTTGGCCAGTGAGGAAGTATCCCCAGGTACAGAGATGCAGTGCACTCTACCTGTCCACCCTAGCCCCAGGATGAGAAATGAGTTCTGGTCAGCAAATGTCATTAGATCAATCATCAAATGGATGTAGGGCATCCTGAGTTGGCAACATGAGCATTGTGAGAAGTTAAGGGGTCTGCCTCAGTCAGTGCAATTTCTAAATAAAATAACAATTTCTAAATAAATAATAAAATAAAATAAACGATAAAAATATTTGGTTGGAGCTCTTGGCTATTGTGACAACGGTGTCAATTCCTACGGCCAGACTGTGGCTGCGAAGACATGAAGTTGGAAGGGAGGGAGAAGAACCATGTTGTCTGTCTTTCAATTCCAACAGGGCCAGGGGTTTCATGTCAAAATGACCATACGATCCATGAAACCACTGCTTGTAGGCTGTTCTTACTCTGTTTTCTACACTCACGAAGATCAGTTTCATGTTCAGGATTTTAGAGAGCTACAGAGAGGGAAGGAATGTTGGAGAACCTTTCAATCCTCCATGACTTAGTGTGACAAGACTTGGAACCACATTGGCCAGTTATTTTACCCCAGGCAACACAGTTGGGTGGAAAAACCGAGAAATCAGGCTTTCAGTTGGAGCTCCTCAGAAAGACTGGGTATTGGAGTTTAGGGCTGTGATCATTTGAATGAAAATGGCT
>JAQHUG010000050.1:5482456-5511253 GCA_028555095.1 Dicrostonyx torquatus | reverse complement strand
GGTTGTGGTGTCATGCACCTTTAATCTCAGCTCTTGGGAGGCAGAGGCAGGTGGGTCTGTTTGAGTTTGAGGCCAGCCTGACTTACATAGTGGAGTCAAGACTACATAATAAAACTATATCTCAAAAAATATTATTTGCGGGTAGGGAGTGCAAGGAACAATGTAAATTACTAATTAGTTAACAGTGTGACTCACACAGAGCCATCTGGAAAGTATCCTGCAGTTGTTAAGGATTTTTTAGGGACCCAATGAGTGCAGAAGCCTGTGATCACAGAGCAAAATGAGAGTGCCACTCTGTATGATGCTGTCTGAGTGACAGAAAGGTCAGGGTACAGGAGCTTCATGGAAGAGACTCACCCTCCTGTGTGCCTGGCAAGGGGAAGACCAGAAAGCCAAGAGCAGTTTGTGAATAAGCGGGGCTGAACCAGACTTAAATCAGGCCAGGGGAAGTTTATGGTTTTATTTCTCTGGTTAAAACCACGATGTGACAGAAGTCGCTTTTACCACTGGAAACAAAAGGCTGGATTCCATCCGCTGACCTTTATCTAGGTGTAAACAGGGATCATTCATAACCTTGTTCCCTGCAGGTCACCCTGGAGGGAAGGCTGGGAGATACGGCTTTTTAGAACCCCTCTGTAAGATGCAATAAGCATCTCTCTGAGCATCGCTGGGGTCATGCCGATGATGTGAGCACAGGTCAGCAAGACTTGGTTTTAAAATGTTGGGTGTGGGGCTTTTGTTTAGTTGTTGTTGCTGTTGGTAGTGGTGTGTGTGATGCTTGGGAGAAAGAACACATGTTCTTAGGTTGACCCATGTGTGTAAGGTGTCTGTAGAGGCCAGCAGAGGGAGTCTGATGCCCTGGAGCTGGACTAGCAGGCAGTTAGTTGTAAGGCACTGGAGGTGGGAGCTGGGGACCAAATTTAGGTCTTCTAGAAAAGGAAGTGCCTTAACCACAGAGCCATCTCTCAGCCCCTAGTTCTCTATATAATCGATATGCTGGGACTCCCATGTAAATTCTGTTGACTCCTTCTCTCTTCCAGGCTTTCAGTATACAGACCAATAGGGTGCATGCAGGAGCATGCTGCTATTATTGACCGCGGAGCCACTGGGCTGACAGTTCACAATGCATGGGACAGACCCCACCTAAGATGGGACTCACGGCAGACCTGAAGCAGCTTGACAAATGTGAAATAAGTTAAGAACTCAGCAGAGTGTGCCAGGATAGGATGGGATAGATCTGGCTTTAAGATTCGAGTCAGAAAATCTTCAGTCATCTGACAATTAGGAAATCTAATAGGGAAAACAGCTAAGACTATTTCTGAATTCTGAGATTAAGCAAAGAAAGAGGCACACACAGTGTAGTGCGAGCTGTGGCCTCAAATCCCTTTCTCCAGTTTTGGTTTGGGTTTTGGTGATGTAGTCAAAGTTTTGGCAATAGCTAAATAGATGAAATGATTAATTCACTAGATTAATTCCCTAACGCTGTACAATTAGTGACAGGAAAACCAGTTCTGATTATGGCCGCACTGTCTCTCATTGTCTTGATGGTGGCATCTGAGATCACGAGCGAAACCTCATTAGCTGGAGTTGAGATGGCTAATCTCCGCTTCTACTAATCAGCCTCAACACCCATTCTATTTCTTCAGTCTCCCCCGAGAGGACTCGCGACCCTCTCATCCAACACACCGGAATATTGGCTATGCAGAGAATCACCGTGAAACGCTTGGGAAAATGTATTTAATTCCAGGAAAACAATCTGATTTATTCCTTTGCATAGCAGCCAGTATCACTTCTCGTCACTCAGAAGAGGAGGAAGACAGGAGATGCATTTATGTGCTCACCTAGCCTTCACATCAACCCCCCTCCCCGCTCTATTCCAGAGCCTTTGGGTTGCCATAGAAACCGCATGGCCTCTAGCTGAGATTCCTCCGAGACTTAATTGCATTTGGAATTTCATAAACTCTTTATTAACCTTTGCCTGGCAGGGATGGGTGGGAGGCAAAACGAGTTAGATTAATAGCTTAAAGTGATGCGTGTACCCTGCTCCCATGTGCCTAATGCTCTCCTTCAGCCAATTAAGCGTGTGTGTAAGTGATGATTAGAACATTATTGTTGACATGTGTCTTTCTCAGTGGGAATGAGGCCAGGTCCAAAGACGCAAATCTAAAGATGTGTCTTTTCCAAGGGGAACTTGGAAGGGAGGCTCAGTCTGTCTGGATATGTTTGTGTCTATCTGTCTGTCTTTCGACCTTACCTGTTTGTAACATGTCAATACATTTTGATGTTGCATCTTGACTGTCAGCTTGCCAGGGCTCAAATCACCCACGAGGCAAACATCTGGGCATGCCTGTGAGGGAGTTTCCGGAGAGGGTTCACCTGAGGAGGGAAGGCCAACCCTGACAGTGGGCACTAAGCTTTGTGTCCTTTGCAAGAGCTGAATGCATTTTTAACCCCAGAGCCATCTCTCCAGCCCTGGCTTTCCCTTTTTCTGGCATCCTTGGTTTTAGTGGTTAATCTTTTTGCATTTATCTAATTTTGTTTTGGAGTGTTTTCACGCTTTGGGATTCTCTTGCTGCTTTTCCCTGTTTGATCTGTCGTCTCTCTTCCTCCCATGTCATACTTCCTCACTCCCCCATCTCGTTTCATCTGGTTAACACGGCCAATGCATCAGACCACTTCAATAAACACTAGAAGTCAATAGCAAGAAAAGCTACAGAAACTGCATGAATGCACGGAGACCGAACGGCACACTCCCGACTGACCAGGAGGTCAGGGAAGAATGGAGGAAATGGAAAGTTCCTAGAACCAAATGAAAATGAAGGCACAGCTGACCAGGACTTTTGGGATATAGCTAAGGTGGTTCTTAGAGGACGGTGTATAGCTATGGGTGTTCATGTAAAGAAATCAGAGATATGATAACCTCTGCTCTTTCTAATTTTAGTAATTCACATCTCTCTTTTGGCTAGTTTGGCTTGTGACTTCTCAGTCATTAACCCTGAGGTTACCTCAGCTCCCGTGAAATATATGCATTCATTGGGGGAGTAGTTTGAAAGGTATGCTCTCCTAAACTGGAAAATCTAGAAGAAAGGATAAATTTCTAGACACATATGCCCTAGAAAAATTAAATGAACTTAAGAGGATCTGTAGTTGATTGAGTCTGTGGAAGGGAAAATAATTACTTTTTGAGGGTGTTTCCACTTGCAAGTTTTCTATGACCCAAGGAATACCTTACAGTGATGCATGGATGAACCTATACTACAAGATGGGATACTCTGTTACTGTGATGGTTTGGATGAGAAACATACCCCCATAGTCTTGGGCATTGGAATATTTGGGCCCCAAATGATGGTGCTGTTTTGCCGGTTTAGGAGGTGTGTCCTTGTTGGAGGAAGTACGTCACTGGAGGTGGGCTTGGAGAGCTCAAGGACTCATGCCCTTTCGAGTTCCCCCCTCTCTGCCTTGTGCTTGATGTTCAAGATGTGAGCTTTCAGGATCCATTTCTCTCCACCATGCCTGCCACTTCTCCACCATAGTGGACTCATCTCTCTGGAACCATAAGCTCAAATGAAACCTTTCTCCTTTAAGCTACCTTGGTCATGGTGTTTTATCACAGCAATGGAAAAGTCACTAATAAAGTCACATCTCCTCCCAACTTTGCCTTCAGTGATACCGCAGTGGAAAGTCACAGGACTTTCCATGATGTAATACAGATTCAAGGGTCTTAATTCACTGAAGCCACACGGATAATGATCAACTGAAGGAAAATACTGGTGAAAGTCATATCTATGACCCATGCTTCAAATAGAATCTCTGAGCTTGTGTTTCTCTAATGTAATTAATAACTGGCTTACAGAATTAAGAAACATTGGTTATGGCCAAGAATTTGCAACTTAAATAAAGATAATTTGCAACTTCTGTCCAAATCTTTGGGAACTTAAGCTAGAATATAGTGGAGAAAAGCTAGGGAAGTGGAGGCACATGCATGGGCTATACTTCAGTGCAAAGAACTCTCCATGTAAGCTGCTGGGGGTTTTGTTCTGTGCAACTGGCTTGCTGCTATTTCCTGTGCTGTGTGAGAAGAACTGATCCTGTTAGTCAGACAACCTCACACAAGTGAAGAGAAACTACTTTAGAGATGCACTGAGCCAGGAAAAGTAAATGGCTTTTAGTTGCATTTTGTTCACGTGTGGGGTAAAGGCATCGTTGGGTAAAACCTAGGAAATTTTAGAATTATGTAGAAGACAGCTATTGTGAAAAACAGCTCTTTAATAAACTGCTAAAATCTTAACACATCAATATATTTGAGAAATGGCAGCACAGGGTGGAGCAGTTTGTATCTTAAGTGCCAATCTTCAACAGTGGTGGAGGACCATCAGAAGACAGCAGGCAGGTTTCTATGTCCTACCGTGGGTACTGTAATGGGAATGATGAAGCTCTAACATCTCATTGTGGCTCTGGTTTTGATATTCTCAAGCACTGCAAGGACCTGACAACCAAGGTATGTAAAGAGAGAAAGCACAAAGGAAGCCAGACTATACTTGCTATTACTACCACAACTATCCTGCAAACAAGGGCTTTAAACCTGGTGTTTTCCCCTTCTTAGCCCCATCACTGAGAAATGAAGGGTCTATGATGGGTTGATGTATTTCAGCAGTCAGTTTCTGCCTATTTGGGAGGATGTTCCAGGTCTAAAGACCCTATTTTGTTGTTGTTTTGTGTGTGTGTATTTTGGAGACAGGGTCTCATTATGTAGCATTACAAGTCTTTCTCTGTTCCACCAGCCAGCTCCCAAATAATGACATGGAGACTTATTATTAATTATGAAAACTTGGCCTTAACTTAGCTTGTTTCTAACTAGTTCTTATAACTTATCCCATCTCTTTATTTATTTAAAACTATCTTTTCTCATTTTACATACCATTCCCAGTTCCCACCCCCCCCCCCCCCCCCCCACATACCATTCCCAGTTCCCACCCCCTCCCCTCCTCCCACTTCCTTACCTTCTACCCCTCCTCTGTCCACTCCTCAGAGCTGGTAAGGTTTCCCATGGGGAGTCAACAAAGTCTAGCACACTCCACTTTGAAGCAGGACAAAGGCCCTCCCCACTATATCTAGGTTGATCAAGGTAACCCTCCAAAGATAATGGGGTCCAAAAAGCCAGTTAAAACATTAGGGATAAATTCTGGTCCCACTGCCAGTAGCCCCATGGACTGCTTCAGCCACACAACTGTTACCAACATTTAGAAGGCCTAGTTTGGTACTGTGCAGGTTCCCCTGCTGTCAGTCTGGAGTTAGTGACCTCCTACTAGCTCAGGTCAGCTGTTTCTGTGGGTGTCCCCATCATGGTCTTGACCCCTTTGCTTATATTATTGCTCCTTCCTCCCTTCAACTGGACTCTAGGAGCTTGGGCCAGTGCTTAGCTGTGAATTTCTGCATCTGCTTCCATCAGCTTTTGGATGAAAGTTCTATGATGACAATTAAGGTAGTCATCAATCTGATTACAGGGAAAGGCCAATTTAGGCACTCTCTCCACTATTGCTTAGGGTCTTAGCTGGAGTAATCTTTGTGGATTCCTGGGAATTTTCTTAGTGCCAGGTTTCTTGTGAGTCCCATAATGGCTCCCTTAATTAAGATATCTTTTCCTTACTTTCTCTCTCTTTCTGTCCTTCCCCCATCTTGGCCATCCCATCACCTCATGGTTTCTTCCCCCACACCTTTTTCCCTACCCGCTCCCTTCTCTCTCTCTCCTGCATACTCCCAATTTTCTCAGGAGATCTTGTCTATTCCCCTTCCCAGGGGGATCCATATATGTCTCCCTTAGGGTTCTCCTTATTACCTAGCTTCTCTGGGGTCATGGAGTATAGGCTTAACCCATCTCTTTTAATCTATATTCTTTTACATGACTTGGTTACCTTTACTCTGTACTGCCCAGCCTGCTTCCTCTGTATCTGTCTGGTGACCCCACCTCACTTCTTTCTAGAATGCTCTCTGTCCCTGGAAGTCCCGCTTAACCTCTCTTCCTGCCTAATTATTGGCCATTCAGTTCTTTATTAAACCAATCTGAAGACATCTTGGCAAAGACACATCTTCACAGTGTAAACAAATGTTCTACAACAATGTAGCCCTGCTTGACCTGGACCTTGTTGCGTAGAACAGACTGACCTTGAAGTCGTAGAGATCTGCCTACCTTGGTGTCTGTGGTGCCACCTGGACTACAGCCCTGTTTTATGCTCCTATAGCTGCGGTAAAATCTGAAAATCATTGTTAATCTTCTTCTTCACTTTTTATCAAGTCTTCTTGTTGGCATGACACATAACTGATTAACTACATGAAATTCCCAACTTACTATGGAAGCACTTATCAATTCTAAAGTTTCCAAAAGACAGAGCGAAACCCAAAAGGGCGGCCAAAACTCAATGTTCTGTTCTGTTCTTTGATCATTTATTCATGTCTACCTCAAAAGCCAGTGAAAGCCATTATCATCGTCAACTTCTGCTTCCTCAAGCATTTCTTGACCACTGAGTATATGGAGGGATACTCAGTAATATTTTATAAGACTGTACAACATGGCCCATGACAGTGTATACTGTATAATTCCACTTATACCAACCTACAGAATAATCAAAACTAACTTAGTTAGAAAACTAATCAAATAATGATAAAAAAATTAATTTCACAATTTAGTTGTGGAGATAATTGTATTAGACTGGATAGTGTTCCCTCATATCGATGTCCTCACAAACTCAGTATATAAACATACTAGGAAACAAGGTCGTCATAGTTACAATTGGATAAGAGGCTGTAAAGGAGCAGATCATCCTTAATTCCATAGGGTTGATGACTCTCTTTATGGGAAAATGGGAGAAGACACAAGGGCAGGAGCCATGAGGAGACCATGCAAAGATGGAGCAGAGGTAGGATACCCGAAGTCACAGAACCCCAGAGCGTGTTGGATGGGCAATCATGTTGGATAGAGAAGTTACAAGATTTCCTCAGAACCTGCACAGAACCCGATCCACACATCCACGTCCCGACTTCGGACTGTGGGCCCAGAACTGTGAGGAAATACATTTTTCTTGCCTTAAGTACTTTATTATCATAGCTTCAGGACATAGATGCAAAACTTAGAATAAAATGGCTGTTAAGCATTGACCGTGTTCTAGGTCCATGTATCTGTGCTCTCAATCTTATCCCCAAAGGAGTAATCTAAATCAGAGACTCCTGACACCTTCCCCAGTGTCCCTTGGCAAGCTGCTCCCATCCTTGTCAGTCTGACTCCTCTGGCCAACTCCTTCACTGTGGTAGGAAGCCCATGTAAGCAGGCATCTGAACAGGCAAGACAGGAGCTGCCCTTCTTCCTCCTGGACAGCAGAATGGAGAAACAAGCTGGGCAGTGTTTCCACCAAGATTGTCATGCAGCAACCCAAATGACTAGATGGTTAAAAATTGATAAGGTGTCAGTAAGTTTCAGATGTGTCAAGATGGGTGAAAGAAGCCAGAGTCATGAAAACATGCCCAGCAGGACCCTGTTCCAATAGGCACAACTGATCTAGGGATAAATTAAACAACAACAACAACAACAACAAAATAAAAACCCAGAATTTTCCTGCAGTGTGGTGGATGTTGTCTTGCAAACTGGGCACTGCTGGTCTTTGCTGGTGAGATCTGGTGCGGCAGATTAGAAAGCAGCTTCCTGGGCCAGGCCATCTGAACCACAGGGTCAGGGAGTCAGCAAAGGGACCAGCTTTCTGTTTACTTAACCTGCTCAACAAATCTATGTGAAACTAGAGCAAGCTGGGCATATGTACGTGTTTATAGTCATTATCTCTAAACTCCTGCAATTTGTACCACATAGTTTGGCACCTGATTATATGCTGTAATGTGGTCTGATGGGTACCATTTTATCACTCCAATCACACAAGAGCACAGCAAGCAGAAAAGCGAATGGGTGTGAGACTCAGCGTGCTGGAGTGATCGCAGAAGTTACCCGGTCAATGAGTACTCGGGCTCTGCAGACTTTGCACCCGTGGTTCTAAACTGCAGGAGGTTTGGCGTAATAGTCAAGACAAGTGGACAAATGCACCCAGTGCTATGCTGAGCCCTGTGGAGGACACAGTTCAACAGGCCACATGGGTCACCCTCATCTGAGGACACATGTTCTGAGAGGTGTGACGGTGTGAAAGTGTGGACAGACTGATGCCTAGATGTGTGATGTTTTTTCTGTACATCTGTTTACCTATGATCAAGTTTAACTCAGAAAGTGAGCTAGAGATTAACAGTTAGGAATGAAATAGGACAATCATAGTAATATATGTGCTATAATAAAAGTCACATGGGCTGGGCAGTGGCAGCGCATGCCTTTAATCCCAGCACTCAAGAGGCAGAGGCAGGAGAATCTCTGGGAGTCTGAGGCCAGCCTGGTCTACAAGAACTAGTTTCAGAACAGGCTCCAAAGCTACAGAGAAACCCTGTCTCGAAAAACCACATAAATAAATAAACAAAAAATAAAAAAATAAAATGAAATGAAAGTCATGTGGAAGTGGTCTCTCTCTTAATGTTACACCACCCTCACTTTTTCTGTGAGACTGAAGGTTTTAAAGCCTGTGTGAGGTGATGGAGGCAGGTGAACGATCTGGTGCTGTGAACCACACCCAAGGAGGTGTGAACAAACCCTGTTCACACTGATACACAATTTGACACACTGTAGGATTGTTGGGCACCAACATCAGAAAGTCGGAATGCGGAATGGTTGCTCCCAAATCTAGCTCAGTGAGGCTGCTAACTGAATTTGCTTGCAGGAGAGCATAGGTGACTCGGTGTCAGTAGCATCATTACAAAGCCCCCCGCCCCAGCTCAGCTGAAGACTTGTAAAAACCACATTGCTCCTGAACAGGACTGCAGGCAGGTCAGCTGACAGAGGGAAGGGCCTAATAAATCTTCTGTTTCAGGAGTTTCCTGAGACTTCTGAGTTGTGCTTAGTTTCTGAACCTTGCGGAGCCTCTCTCCAGGAGGGAATGCTTCGTTTAGGAGGGAATTGCTACCAAGTTGTGGGCACTGTGAGAAGGATTATGCAATGTCACTGTGGAAGGATTTCTCAGGAGCAAGCCAATCCAGGCTGTAGCATTTGAATTTATTGTTCACAGCAGCGGTTCTCAACCTGTGGGTTGTGACCTCAAACAATCTTCTCACAGAGGTTGCCTAAGACAATCAGAAAACACAGGTATTTACATTATAACTCATAACCGTAGTTTTGCTATGATTACGAAGTAACAATGAAAATAATTTTGTGTTTGGAGGGGTCACTACGACATGAGGGACTGAAATAAAGGATCATAACATAGCATTAGAAAGGTTGAGAACTACTGGTCCAGAGGGTGACTGAGTGACTTTGATCTCGGTGCTCCATACAACAGGCAGTGATCTGGACAAAAGGATAATTGGTGGTGTGGGGGTGGCGGCTCATGGTGGGATCGAGTAGGATGGTGTGGGATGCCCTCAAGGTACTCAACAAAACACCATTTTAAAGGGATGAATTGCTTACTTCTGAAATTTTCTATTGATATGTTCAAACAGTGCTTGTCCTTGGCAACTGAAACGGCTGCTCAGGAGCACCCATGTCTGTGGAATTTGGGTTGAATGAGTTTGTTTCCTCACTGGGAAGAAAAGACAGAATGTAACCAGCACACTGCCAGGAGACAAGACTGGATCTCTTGTCGCCTTGGTTTTTGTTGTAGAGGGAAAAGTAGAGGCCAAGGCATGGGGGCAAATGTGGGTTTGCTTGTTTGTTTGTTTGTTTTTGTTTTGTTTTTCCGAGCTAAGGTTTCTCTGTGTAGCTTTGGAGCCTGTCCTGGAACTCACTCTGTAGACCAGGTTGACCTCAAACTCACAAAAATCCGCCTGCCTCTGCCTCCCGAGTGCTGGGATTAAAGGTGTGTGTTACCACCACCCAGGTGAATTATACAGTTTTAATCAAGAAGCAATGATGTGGTCAGAGACAGAATGGGCAAAATCTCAGAGAAAGAGTATGATGGGGCAAGACAGTAGAGAGGTTTCTCCATCTTGTCTTCTTGCTGAGGCTGTTTCCAGGTGACCTAGAAATCTGATCTCCTCAATGGAGAATCCCATGACAAACTAGCTAACTCCCTTCTAGGAACCAGAGATCAGAATATCCTAGCTAACCAATCTCAGCCTTTGTTAAAACTGCCTGATTGTGCAGACCCCCCCACCCCCGCTTCAGCTGGCTAACACTTAATTTAGCTTCCATTAAAATCCATTAAAATCATTTGCTTCAAACTGCTTACTCTGCGAAGCCCCCACCTCCATCCCACAGCTGCTGAGCAAGATTCCTTGACAAGGTCTCTGTCCTTAAAAACCCCATGTTCTAGACATGTGGGGCCACACACCTATGTCCCCAAATTCTTGGAAGTGGTTCCAATGACTGGAATAAAGACTTTGAAGTCTCTATAAACTGAATGTCTGAATGTTTATTTCTAGTGAGCTATGTGTAACAACAGGAAGAGAATAGTGTCCCTAGGAAAGAATGGGGTCCTTCGTGGCACCCAGGAAAAGTTGCCTGACTCCTCTACCCTGGGCCACTCAGGTGGAGTCATATCTGCAGAGGTCAAAGGTCAGCTCAATATCTTGAGCTATTAAATCTCATGATACCTTATGTTCTCCCAGTGACCAGGCATTAGCATCTAGGCTCTCATTGCTGGTCAAAGGCATCCCCAGCTACCAGGGAAAACTCCAAGCAGTTAGAAACTTTCTTCTAGAGAGTGGGGGCTTTTGATTTTGGTTGTGGGGGACTTGTCTATTTTTGGTCTTCGTGTTTCTACAGCTTCCTGTATGCAGGGCATACACCACCGGTTCATTGTGGTGTCATGACATCATGGTACTCCTTCTTATGAAGTACCACACACCTCAGGATGTTGTTCTTATGGTCCTCCAGACTGCTACCAGCCAACAGTTTCCACCCTGCTCATAGAGTATGACCTCATGCTCTTCCCAGAATGAAGGATGTCTGAACAAGATTAACTTAAAGATGCCTTCCCAGCCTGGTGGTGGTGGCACACATCTTTAGTCCCAGCACTTGAGGTATAGAGGCAAATCTCTGAGTTCAAGGCTAGCCTTCCCAGCCGGGTGGTGGTGGCACACACCTTTAGTCCCAGCACTTGGGGTATAGAGGCAAATCTCTGAGTTCAAGGTTAGCCTGGTCTAACATAGCAAGTTCTAGGACAGCCAGGGTTATACAGAAAAACCCTGTCTCAAAAAACTAAAAAACAAAAACAAATAAACAAACCATAAATACAGACTTGATTCCAGTCTCTGCTGGCGTTGAACAGTGATGACAGCACCTGCTGTGTCCCAGCCTCACAGCCTAGGAGGGCAAAGGTGAAGATTCACCTGGACTTCACTTCTGAGACAGCCAAAAGAAAAAGAAAAAAAAGAAAAATCCCATCAGTTGGCTGCAGTATAGCTTTCTGACTTAATGGGTTTTTCCAGAACGAAAGACAGATGATGCCAGAGAGCAGCCTGCCCACGAAGGACATATTGATTCTATCAGATTTGCCAGGGCACAAGTGCAGGGGGAAGTTTTTGAAAAGTGATAAAAGAATTTCACGATTCGGCCAAAGTAATTTCTTGGCCTGGCATCTCTCGGCTGCTTGATTTGAATTCTTTCTTTTTGCATTTTAGTAAGTGACTCTCAAAGGCAAAAAGATAGATGGTGTTTTCTATGCAGTCTGATTTTCTTTTTTTTAATCTCAGATGAGGAACCACAGCCAGCTTCTTACATGACAGTCATTTATGTACCGAGGAGACACAGATTTGATCAGGTCTCAGAGGCTAACTGAGGTAAAGAAAAAGACCTTAGGAAGCACCTGGTTAAGCCCTTCACTTTAGGGATGAGAGAGGGGGTGATCCTTGCCTGATAGCACACAACAGGGCGAGTACTCTGAGGGCATCCTCAGTGGCATTCCCAGCCTCTGTGGGTTCCTCTTCCCAGGTCTCTTTTCCGGCCCCACTACCATTATTTACTCAGAAGTGCAGCATGGATATTTCATTCCTTAAACTAAGAATAAAAACAATGAAATAACCCTACATGTGTGGGACAAGCAGAGAAGAGGGATTGCTGAAACCCAAAGCCTAGAGAGCTGTTTGAAGCCTCTTCCCGATGTCTCCAGTGGCTGTGGGTCTGGAAAAGTGATTTTTGTGATTTTTTTTCACATAGCCTGAGAAACCTAAATTAACAAGCCTAGGTGATAGGCGTAGAGGAAGTCTCTCAGAACAAAGTGTGGGGCTGTGGTTTGAATGTGGAAGGGGCCCTCATAGGCTCGTGAGTGGGCACGCCCCATAGCCAGCAGGTGGCGCCTGTTTGAGAAGGTTGTGGAGTCTTTTATGACTTGGAGACTCAGGGAGGAAGTGGGCCATTGGAAATAGGCCTTTGGGTTTCCTAGCAAGGCCTCACTTTCTGTTTACTTTCTACTTCCAGACTGTGAACTCAACGTGACCAGCTGCTTCCTGCCCCTGCCATCTTGCCTTCCCTCTGTGATGGAGAGACCCCTCAGACCATGAGCCAGAGAAAACCCTTTTTCTCTTAAAGGGCTTTCTAGGTAATTAGCAACAAGGGAGTAACTCATTCACACGGTTATGGTTTTGATATCAAATCAACTAATCCAAGAAGTAAGCCTTCCAAAGTGTGGTGATATGACTGGGTGTTCCTTAGTAAGGTGTGTCCGAGACCTGCATTGAAATTTGTTTCAATGTTTCTCGGAGGCCACCAGCCACAGCTCATTCCTACCGTGTCACCTGGGAGGGACAGACAGTATGTGGTCAGGACACAACTAGTTATCTTCCTTTGGGACTGGTCTGACATGCAACATAGAAATCTAGCTAAGGCTGGGCAGTGGTGGCACACTCCTTTAATCCCTTTAATCCTAGCAGTTGGGAAGCAGAGACAGGTGGATCTCTGTGAGTTCGAGGCCAGCATGGTCTACAAGAACTAGTTCTAGGACAGCTAGGACTGTTAACAGAGAAACCCTGTCTGGAAACAAACAAACAAAAGAAATCTAGCTAAGGCAGGAGCTAGAATGTTGCAAGCCAGGCAGCCCTTCTCTCTTTTGCATTTGTGTAGGAGAGATTGTACCTAAGCTTTCCGGTATAGCATACCTGTTGAGTTTCGCTGATTATTGTTTAGGCTCACGTTCAGACAAGTCGAAAGCTAATACTTTTCTTGTCGACCAACACAGGGAGTCTTCCAGCTGGACAGAAACCCAGATCTGCTTCTACAGGAATCACTGATGCTAACTGTTGTCAGGGAAACAGAACCTCCTCCAGCCTGTGTCTAAGTGGCCAATGTCAGTTACCATATCACCAATGAAGAAAGAGTTGGCGTCTTCTCCTGAGGCCCTTGATATTTAACAAAGAAGATAGGTCATTGCCATGGGATACCCACTCCCAATGTTTTTGAAAAGGTTAAAGGCTAGTGATGGATTGGTCTCTTGCTAACACAATTATGTTGCATTGGGAGGGGCTTCAGTTCTTCAAATACTTGGCAGGCTTCACACAGATCATTTCATGGTGGCCGCAAAGGCCCAACCTCCAAGTCAGACAGAGGTTTCTGCTTTATATATCAAGTGATTAACTTTTTATAGAATTATTTATTAGTATTTACAGTCCAACCACAGTTGCCCCTCCCTCCTCTCCTCTCAGTCCCTCTCCAACCTCTTCTCTGCCCACATCCACTCCTCCTCTGTGTCTATTCAGAAAAAGGCAGGCCTCCCACGGATATCAACCAAACACGGCATATCAAGTTGCAGTAAGACAAGACACCTCCCTTTGTATTAAGATGGGTAAGGTAGCTCAGCATGAGGAGTAGGGTCCCAAAAGCAGCCAACAGAGTCAAAGATAGCCCCTGCTCCTACTATCCCACAAGAAGACCAAGGTACACAATTATACATGTAGAGGGTCTAGGTCAGTCCCATGCAGGCTCCCTGATGGTTGGTTCAGTCTCTGTGAACCCCTATGTGTGGGAGGGTCCACCTGTATTTCTGTGCCTTGATTGGCTAAATAAAGAGCTGCCTGGCTTATAGTTAGGACAACCCTTAGGTGGGCGGAGTAGACAGAACGGAAGTTCTGGGGGGAGAAGAAGGAAGAAGCAGAAGCCACGAGCCGCCGCTGCAGATGGATGCAGGTTAGACCCTTCCGGTATGTCACCACGTGGTGACTTACAAACTTTTATAATGGGTTAGTTTAATTATGAGAGCTAGCCAAGGAAAGGCTAGTGATAATAAGCCGGGCAGAGTTTAAATGAATCCAGTTTGTCATGTGGTTATTTCGGGTGCAGCCAGAGGCTGGGGGCTTGGAAGCTGGGTGCGGGGAACAAACAACACACATCCCCCCTCTCTCCGCCTACTTACAACACCTATGAGCCCAGTTTCTTTGATTCTGTGGGTTTTCTTGTGGTGGTATCTTTGACCCCCATTGAGTGATTTTTTTTTGTTTTTGTTTTTGTTTTTGTTTTTCGAGACAGGGTTTCTCTGTAGCTTTGGACCCTTTCCTGGAACTAACTCTTGTAGACCAGGCTGGCCTCGCACTCACAGAGATCCACCTGCCACTGCCTCCCGAGTGCTGGGATTAAAGGCGTGCGCCACCACCGCCAGGCCCATTGAGTGATTCTTAATCAATGTATGTGTACAATGAATGGTTTTCCGTCTAAGAGAGACTAATAAACAAGATCACTGGTTCACTGAGACTGACTTGGGAGGTTGAGTGGAAGCATTACTCTGGTCAGTTGGCGTTATGTCTAGGGAGAGGGGATGTGTGCACGCACCTCCTCCTCAGGGAAGCTTGGAGAACATGAAAACACATGGGAACTCCACATTTAACCTTCTGAGAAATTGGCCAACTGTTTTCCAAATCAGACCTACCAGGGCACATTCTCAGAGGCAGTGGGCGAAGGTTCTAATTTCTCCACATGTTTTCCAATATTTTAAAAACCTGTCTTGATCGTTGCCTTCCCCCGGGGTGGGCAGTGGTTAAAGCATCGCACATCGGCATTTGATGTGCTGTGGTTAAGTGGTTGTTCAGTTCCTAAATCCAGATGGATCCTGTATCCAGAGTAAAGGGAGCAGGAAGCTCCCGCCTGACACAGGACTCCACTGAAGGTGCAGGAAATGGAGCTTCCTCATTGCTCTGTTCTCAGTGTTCAGAATTAGGTCAAGCGCACACTAGGCATGTTAGATACCCAGAAAAAAAAATGGCTAAACTAATTCATGTGTGTGCGTGCCATGGATGCGAATGTGGAGCTCACAAAGACATTCTACCCTGTGCCCAAGACATTCACCTTCTGTTGTTCATGTCAACTCGACCCGAACCTAGACACATCTAGGAACTCTCAATTAAGGAGATACCTCCATCAGATTGTCCTGTGGGCATGTCTTTAGGGGCGTTTCTTGATTGGTGATTGATGTAGGAGGATTGACTCCACCGTAGGTGGTATATCTCTGGGTGGTCCTGGCTATTTAACGAGAGTAGCTGAGCAAGCCAGTAAGCAGGGTTCCTCCATGGCCGCTGCTTCAGTGCCTGCCTGCAGTTTCCTGCCCTGTTTACTTATGTTCCTGCCTTGACTTCCCTCAGTGATGGAACGTGATCAGGTTGTGCAAAACAAAATAAAACCTTCCCCCTGCCCGAGTTGGGTTTGCTTATTGTTTTATTGAGGCAACAGAACTCTCACCAGGACCTTGCTGAAGGATAGAGAACGGCACTATTGATGGAAGAAGGTTACTAATGAAGAGGAACACACAGCCGAGCCCAGTGTGTGCACATCTCAGACACCGAGGTGTGGAACGTGGGACGTTCACAGGGTCTGACTTTAAAGAACAGCGGAAGAGAGAAAACTTGTCTCATAGTGGCTGAATCGGTTCCTTTTCTCTTGCTGTGACAGAAACACTGCGGTCAAAAGCAACTCAAGGAGGAAGGAACTTATTTTGGTTTATGGTTCCAGAGAACTAGAGTCCATATGGTGGGGAAGGCATGGAAGTCAGCAGCAGGAGCAAAAAACTGGCCGATCACATTTACCCTCACCCCGGAAAATAAGAAAGTGGGGAAAGTAGGACCAGGCTATAAAACCTCCAAGCCCACCTCCGGGGGTGTACTTTCTCCATAACTTTCTCAGACAGTGCCACCAACTGGAGACAGAGTGTTTGACACATCAGCCTATGGGGACATTTCTCATTCAGAACACCATAGAAACTTCCCTGGGGACAGCATTGTCCCAGTCATGTGAGCACTTAATCCCTTACTCTATGTATGTGTGTGTGTGTGTGTGTGTGTGTGTGTGTGTGCATGCACACACATGTGTATGTATATTTGTGCATATGTGCACAGAGTAAATTTTCTAAAGTTCATCTATGTGTCAGTCTATCCATGCAGGCAGGCAGGTGTCCATCCTCCTCCGCTTCTGTCTACCTGTCTGTCTATCACCACTTCTGCAATGACAATTGCTCTTGCTTTAAGATATGTTTTCCTGACCTCTTCAGAGTTAGTGTAATACACAGTGACTGTCTAAGGACACAAACTACCATTTACTGAGCAATTCTCTTGCTATTAACTTTCATTTCAATTTTGCTGGTAAGTGATACCACAAATGAATCTGTTTAAGATATCTAGCTCCCAAATTTGTAGTTGTTCATAGCTCATGGTACTGTGCTACATAAGGACATTTTATACAACTATGTATTGTATGTTGGGCATATTCCTCCTGTGCTCTCTTTCCTTTTCTTATCCCTCCTCTCTCCCACTGGTCCTCCGTGAGCTTCTATTTTCATACTAAGCAAATAAAGCTAGTATCAGAAAGACAAATAGCATGTTTTTTTCACATGTGGCTCATAGATTTTAAATAGATATGCAAAATCTTTTATGTATATATGACATGAAAGTAGAAGCCACATTTTTATTTTTTTTTTTGAAAAATGCTTTTAGTGGTGGCGCACTCCTTTAATCCCAGCACTCGGGAGGCAGAGAGACAGGCTCTGTGAGTTCGAGGCCAGCCTGGTCTACAAGAGCTAGTTCCAGGACTGACTCCAAAAAGCTACAGAGAAACCCTGTCTCAAAAAACAAAAAAAAAAAAAAAAAAAAGAAAAATGCTTTTAAGTTTATTTATTGTGTGCATATATGCATGTGTGCACACACATGACATGGTGTGTGTGTGGAGGCTGGGAAGAGATTTCAGCAGGGGATTGTCCTGTTCCACTAAGAGGGTTCTGGGGATCAGCCTCAGGCCCTCAGGGTTTCAAGGAGTCCCTTCAGGTCTGGCTGTAAGCTCCCTTACCACCTGAGTCATCTTGCTGGCCTCAAGTCTGGATTTTAAGAAGTTAATAACCCCGAGTTCTCAGACCCTGGGACTTTCCTCTCTAGTGAGTCTCAAAATTGAGCCCATTCATTCTGGAGGTTTCTTCCCTGTTGGAGACTTCCCTTCCATTAAACAGAAGGGAACTGAGCATTTTGCTCATTGGCCATCTTGCCTGGATATGGCAGAGACTCTGCTGGGTGCTGGGAGGAGTCCCTACTTGTTAACATGCGATTGATGGAAACATGCCTGCTGGTCCCACATGGGTAGGAGAGTCAGTAACACTTGCAAATGAGCCCAAAAGGGGACTGTGAATTCTGGGTAGGCGATGAATTATTTCACCCATTGTACACTTCATGGGGTGGAATTCCTGGCTATTTTGATGATAATTAATTCTGCCTAATACCCCCTCACCCCAGTTGAAATAATTTCATTTTATTTATAATTATCAAAGAAGGTATGTGTTCAATCCTTGTCAGTCAACTTCTATAATTCTTTTTTTTTTTTTTAAAGACACGTTTTGTCCATTCTGTGCAGAACCAATGTGGCTGCTATTAGAATTTTATTTTTTCTTGGGTGAATTCCACCTGTAACTTTTTGGTTCGATGCTTATTAGGGCTCTGCTGGCTTTGACTTTCAGGAAGACTTAATCACTTATGGCAAGTGAGAATAGCAGGGCGAGTTGGTTTCAACTGACTTTGAAAAAAATTAAAAAGCAGCTGATAACTAAAGAAATTGGCTTCCTCCCCAAGAAATCGCAGAACTTCAAAAACAGCTCGGCTCCACAACAGAGTCACATTCAAAATGAAACATGACTCAGTGTTATCTGGAAATACTTTTGTCCTTTTTCTCTGATTCCTAAGCTTATTTTGCACATTTCTCTTGTGGCGTTAAAGATAGTTATAATCAAGATCGCATTCTTTCTAGAACAATTTTGGAGTTTTTTTTTTTTTTAAGTTTCTGAGATAAGTGTTGATTTAAAATAGTCGCCTCCATCTCTGCCACACCACCCTCCTCTCAAATCCAAACAACAGCAAAAAGACTCCACACAAGTGTTTAAAATGCTAATGATACTGTCATCCTGTCATCGGGCTTTAAAGAAATAGGAAATATTTGCTCAAACAAAATGAATCTCAATTTCCAGTTGTCCCAACCTTTATTATTTCTCTCTTCGGAAATAAAAAGTGAATAATAGATAACAAAGGAGTTTTGAGTCAACCACAGACACATAATTGTAATTTCCCCTAAGTGATTGATTGGGAAGGTTTATGGTATCAACAAGAGAAATTGACGAAGCCAAGTTAGGAACCAGGCAAGGCCAACCATTTGTTCACCGTGCCCATTTGATAAACGTTGAGCCACCGCCGCTTGACAACTGACTTCAATCAGGATAGCCAGTCCTTCGGCTCTTTGCTCTAAGGCAGTGGTTCTCAACCTTCCCAACGCTGTGACCCTTCAATACGGTGCCTCATGTTGTGGTGACCCTCCTAGACATAAAATTATTTTTGATGCTACTTCAAAGTCGTAGTTTTGTTCCCATTATCAATAATGACAGAAATATCTGATATTTCTGATGGTCTTGGGAAACTCCTGCGAAAGGGTTGTTCCCCTCAAGGGGGTCGCAACCTATAGGCTGAGAACAACTGCTCCAAAGGGGAGGCCAACAAGTGGGCAGGGAGCAGGTACTTCTTCCATCATGTGGGTCCTGGGGACCGAACTCAGGTTCTAACTCGGTGGCAAGCGCCTATCCCCACTGAGCCATCTTAACGGCTCTGATTTTAGGGCCAGCTTAAGAATTTCCAGGGGACCCCACTTCAGTGCAGACAGACTCTGCGGGATTTGTTCCTCGGCTTTGTTCACATTCACGTCCTCTTCGGTTCATGATGAGGATGTTATTAATAATTTGTGGCTACATTATAAATGTATTGTCTGCAAGGTCAGGTTTGATTGATGCTCTCTCTCAAGGTTAAGATCCTGCCAGCTGGCTTCTTGGTTGAGCAAAGGAATCCCGTTTAAAATTGGCTGCAACCTTTTGATTTTGAGTTAAAAAAAAAAGAATAAAAAGAAGAGAAAGGCAACTAAAGCGTGCGAGTGTTTTGAAAACAATCAATAATGGATGACATCATAGTCCAAACAAACTTAAAAGACTCAGTACAGAAAAAGAAATAAAGACAGCGTAGTGATTTGATTGAGAGTGTCATTTGAACATTGCTGGCCCTGTTTGGGACAGTTAAGGAGGCCCAGCCTTGCTGGAGGAAAGATGTCACTAGGGGTGGCCTTAGAGATTAAAGTGTCTCTGCCATTTCCCATAGCTCGCTCTGCTTTGTGACCGCAGTTCAAGGTGTCAGTTCTCAGCTTTCTGCTCCAGTTGCCAGGATGGGTTCTCATCCCGGAACTGTGAACCTACATAAACCCTGCCTTCTCTAAGTTGCCTTGCTTATGCTTGGCCACAGCAGTGGAGAAGTAACTAATACAGATGCTTTTCTCTGTTCAGGGAGCCCTTAGTAGGGTTCCCTTTCCCAGGACGGAACAGTGTGGATTGATGCATGGGGCTAGTTTGTCATCCCCTTTCTTACTGAGATGAAGTAAAGCGAGTTGTCTTTCAGTGAACTGTCAAGCTGACAACCCAGGTATTGCTGAGCAGGAGGAGGAGCAGGCCAGAGTCCCGCAATGCTGGACATGTGGGGATTTCTTTCCAGTTACTTCCACTCTCAAATGAGGCCGCAGGTTCAAAGCTTAATGAGGATGGTATCTTCCGTCTTGCGCTGCCATAGCCTGTTATCAGAGATTAGCTGGTTTAAGAGAAAATATATTTATTTCTCACTGGTCTAGAGGCTAGGAAAGTCTAACATCAAAGTCCAAGCAGATGATGACTCGCACCCCTTAAGATCAGATGACCTAGAATGAGACCCCATACCACGGCGGGAGAGCATGCTGGGGGAAATCCACTCATACCACAAGCCAGGCTGCAAAGAAGAAGAGGCCAGAGTTCCACAGTGCCCTTAAGACATGTCCTCAAAGACTGCTACTAGGTCCCACCTGTACAGTTCCCACTACAATAGGGACCAAACCCTTTGCACATGGGGGACACTTACTCAAACTACAGCAATGGCCAAACTTGCTAACTTGTTTATCATCTATCTATCTATCTATCTATCTATCTATCTATCTATCTATCTATCATCTACCTATCTACTATCAATAATCTGTATATCTATTTATTTATATGAGACAGAGTCTTGCTCTGTAGCCCAGACTTTCCTTACAATAATCCTCTTGCCTCTGCCTCCAGAGTAACGGGATTACCGACATGAGTCATCATACCTGACCAGTTTGCTTGTATAAGCTATTTCATAAGATACTTTTGTGAAAATGAACTCACCCCTGAGATACTAATATTTATCAGTTATGAATGGAGGACCCTGGTGACCTGGTGACCTCTGAGAGGTCCTGCCTCTCAGCAGTGGGATCAAGTTCCAACATGTGAACTTCTAGTGCTTCTTCTGCTCACACAAGGTGGCATCATGGGAAAGGTGTTTTCACCTCACTTGAAGAAGCTGGAGATTCTAGTTCTTATTACACTTAAAGTGTAATAAGATGGGCATTTTATCAGTCCACATTCCCTTGAGCCTCCATTCTCATAGAAAGGAGAATTAGCTTTCCATCTAAGTGCCGCAGATATGAACAGATGTGAGCTGATCAAAGAAATGTGGACTTGCAATTATATTTTAAGCTAAAAAATAAAATAAAAAGGCAAGGTGGAAGTAGTCCTCATTAATATCAAGAGATGAATGGGTAAACAAAATGTGGTATGCCTGTACAATGGAATATTGTTAACCTACAAAAAAAGAGCAAAGTACTGGGTTCATGCTGCAATTTAGAGGAGCCTTGGAAATATTATGCTAGGTAAAAGAAACCAGGAACAAAGGCTGTATGATAGGATCCTATTTGCATAAAATATCCATAAAGCTCAATGGCCAGAGACTATAGTTGACTGTGTTGAGGGGAAATACAGAAGTAAGGAAGGTTTCCATTTTCCTTTTCATGTATTAGATTAAAATAGTGATACTTGCTCAACTTTGTGAATCTTGTATATCAAAAACTGTTGCACTGTATACTTTAAAATGGCCAGTTTTGTGGTATGTAAATTATAGCTTAATGCTCTCTTTAAATTTAACATTGTATTTATTTATCTATCCACGTGAAGGTGAGGCATGGTTGCCTTAGTGTGTGTGGAGATTGGAGGACAACTATTGGAAAACTCTTCCCTCCTACCATGTGGTTTCTAGGGATCAAACTCAGGTCAATGGGCTTAGTGGCAGATGCCTTTATCCACTTAGTCATCTTTTGGCCCTTGCCTCTTACCAATGCTCTATCACCAAAGAAGCCAACCCCATCACGCCCAGACTTCTGACCTGTAGAACTATGAGATCGTAAATGGGTATTAAGCTTTAAAACCGGTACTAATTTGTTATGTAGTAATGAATACAAATGTATCTGAATATTAGTTGTTTAATTACAAATAACTTGATGTTACCATGATAATAGTAGTTAAATCACACCCGGGGGCTCGCTGACTCAGAAGCGCTTGCAACAGCACTCTTGGGAGCTGTGCCTTACTCACCATAGAAAAGTGGTATATGGATGTTTCCTGGGAAGATCTGAATAAATGCCTGTTTACCCCAGCTGCAACTCAAGACAGAGCAAAGCAATGATCCACCCAAATCCAACTCCGTGAAACTGATGAGTTTTGGGGATTACCCACAAGAGGATGGTTGGAGCTCTGCTTATACAAGTAGACTCAGGGGAGCCACATCACTGAATCACTAGAAGCCCGTGTAAGCCTGGGTGATGAGACACAGAAACTGCATCCCTGAAGATCCCTGAAAAATTCTCAGGCGGCCAAACTTGTCACTGGGTCTCTTCTCTTCAGCAGTTGTTTTCACTTGTGTAACCTTGGGGAGGAGCCTGGGGAATCGTCTAAGTTTCAGTTTTCTCCATTCAGTTTTGTTTTGCCTTTGAGTCTCTTGAGCACCTCTCCTTCTCTCTCTCTCTCTCTCTCTCTCTCTCTCTCTCTCTCTCTCTCTCTCTCTCTCTGTGTGTGTATGTTTGTGTGTGTATTTCAATTTGGAAGAAACTGCCAAACACAACAAAAAGAATAGAGGGGTTATGCTTAGATCAGTTTTCACACTTGGTATTGAGAAGACTCTCCTAGGCTACCATTGAGTAGAGGGAGAAAAAGTTAGAACTTTTGTGGAGTTCTGGTCTACTTCCTCCAGAGGTAGGTACTTATTTATAAACAGTGGTCTGACCTTTTTGGGGCATTCTTATTGTTGACGGGATTCTCCTACACAGGGGACTCCATCCCATTTCAGCTTTGGTTGTTGCAGCATTCTTTCCTAGAATTTGTCTTCTTGCTACACTTGCTTTGGTCCCCAGTATGTCCTGGGAACACATGTATGATGGCCGTTCAGTCTTTGTTCCTGGCTCCCACAGTTTTAGTTCTGAGAGATTTCACTGGGCATCTTCATGTAGTAATTAACTCCAACTGTCAGAATGACTGGATTAAAACACCTAGGGCATTTCTTAAGCACACCTTTGGGTGAATTTTCCCAGAGAGTACGAACTGAATAAGACCCACTCTTAAGGTGAGTGGACCATCTCATTACTGAATAAAAAGGGTAATGAGAGAAATCCAGTTGGGTCCTCAAATTCTCTTTGCTTTCTGAGGTGTGAGCAAGCAGCTTCATTTCCCTCCCTTGCAGGCCCTCCTTCCACCGTGCCTCCTCTATCATGATGGTCTGAGACGGTGAGCCCCAGCAAACCTTTCCTCAGGTTAATGACTCCTTGTCAGTCATTTGCTCACAGTCACGGAAGAATGACTTCAGCCTGCTGTCTGTCAGTGTAAGTAACACAGCATCAGCACCCTCACTCCACTGGAGCTTGGACTCCAAATGTCAGTTTTTCCAGAATCATTCTCCAGCAGAGACACACACTCTTCTGTGGGGGAACCCTGAGCATCAAAATAACATGGCCACAGGATCTATGAATCATTGATGCCCACTTATGGTGCTTTTGGGGACAGGGCTTGTCTGACGTAACTAAGAACACCGTGTTTCCATTTCCACTCTAATTAGCAAATGTTTCATATTTGACTGCTTACATGTGATTTTTAAGGTCACAGACATGGCTCTTCATATCCTAGAAATGAGAGAAAGTATAAGGCTTCCAAAATCCAATCATCTTGCAGGTACTTAATTTTTTATCAAGGGATGTCCAGGCTAAACCTAACTCACTCTGTGGCTGTGGATGACCTTGGATGAAGCATGGATAATAAAAGCTCAGGGTCAGAAATTGGGGTTCAACCTGAAGATTCCAAAAGCAAATCAGCCAGTCATTGGCTTTTACCTGAAATGGTGATCCTGACTCCTGGAATATCAGAAGGAGACTGTGTCTCTGAGAGCTGTTTCCTCTCATTTTATAATCCTCTCAAGGACTGGGATTAAAGGCTGCACCACCATCATTAAAGGGATGCACTGCCCAGTTTCTATGGCAACTAGTGTGACTACTGGGATTAAAGGTGTGTGTCATTATGTCTACTGAGATTAAAGGTGTTATGTCATTATGTCTTCTAGGATTAAAGGTGCATGTTATTGTGGCTACTGGGATTAAAGAAGTGTGTTACCATAACCTGGTCTGTAAGGCTGACCAGTGGGACTGGTTTACTCTCAGGTCTTCAGGCAGTCTTTATTTACTAAAATGCATATGAAATGGCACTACACTTGGACCCCGTGGTTTTCTCATCTCTCCTCTCTCTCTCCAGTACTGAAATGATAGGAATGTGGCACCTCAGTCAGTTTATGCCTTGCTTGGTGCTGAACCCAAGACTTTGTGCATTCTGGGCAGGTTCTAGAGAACTCACTTCATGATGAACTGCAATTGTGTTCTTTATATTTATTTTTTAATTTGACATAAATCCTGCATAGTTTCTGTATGGAATCTAATGCTTTGCAACATATCTGTGTGGTGGACTAGCTAAATCAAGCTAACTGGCCTATTCATTAGCTCACATACTTAGTTTATGACAAGAACACATAAAAGTAAAGTTTTATATTCTTTGACTAAAATCTGTTTTCTCTGCCTCTTCATGCCCTCCCTCAGCCTCTGGTAACCACTATTCCAGTCTTTTTTCCTTAGGAACTCAACTTTTCTAGAGTCTGCATATGAGGCAATGACGTATTTTCCTTTCTGTTTCTGTTCAACTTATTCTACTTAACATTGTATTTCCCAGATTTATCAATATTGTTATAGCTGTCAGGATTTCTCTTTTGACAGTTGAATCCTGTTTTCATTCTGTATCATTGTGTACATGTGTGACTGTCCTCCCTTATCCCAGTGATGGGGATAGAATCCAGACCCTTGGGTATGCTAAGCAATCTCTTTATAATTGAGCTCTGCTCTATTTTTTAAATATTCATTTATTGGTGGACACTTACCATCCTGGTCTACTTTTAAATTTTCTTTCTCACAGTTAGCAATGTCCTTTTTAAAAACCTGAGTTCTGTGTTGTTTCAACTTTCAAAAATTTATGATTTCTCTCTGTCCTGTGTCTCTAAACATAGACATGTCTAATCATTTCCAATTCAGGCATTAAAGCCAATTCTCTGTGTCTACTTAGGTCTTCAGCTAAATGAAGCATTTGGGTTCAAGAGAGGACACTGAGGTGGGCTGGTATTTGAGGAAGAAATGTATTAGAAGGTTTATGAACACCATAGGCAGACACCAGCACGACCAAGCGGGGCCCTTCCTCACAGTGTTCACACGGAGAAAGGTGGAAGGAGATTGAAACGTTTCCTTCATTGGCTAAGATTGGTCATTGCTACAGGTAACTTGTGAGTAACCAGTTGAAGAATGTCATGTAGCCATTACTGAGGTGGGAATTTCAGAATAAGAACCTAGAGCAATGGTTCTTAACCTTCCTGATGTTGTGACCCGTAAATACAGTCCCTCATGTTGTGGTGACCCCCAACTATAAAATGATTTCATTGCTACTTCATAGCTGTAGCTTTACTGCTGTTATGAATCATAATGTAAATATCTGATATGCAGGATATCTGAGATAAGACCCCCCAAGGTGTCCCCGTCCACAGGTTGAGAACCACTGATCTGGAGTTCTGGGTTCCTGGACTTGTAGGAACCAAATTTCTGTAGTTCCTACAATTGTTATTCCTCCATGATGGAGGCACTTCCCACATGAGGGGCTTTCACACGGTGTGGCCACGGCTGACACTACACATCTCTTTCTTTTCACATTTCTTTAAAGGAGTGAAAGGCATGGGAGGGGGTGGAGCATATTTGCCTCTTCTCTTGCCGAAAACAAAGGACTCTGGTCTTTCTCATCTACGCTGTTAAAGGGAACTTGGATCTTCCACCTTCCTGCTTCCAGCACACTGCCCAGAAGACTTGCCAACTGTATGCGATTATGACTCATCTTCCAACAGGAAGGCATCTCGGTGGCAGACGTTTAATTTTCTTCCCACGCCCTGAATGCCTTGATTCTACGTTACTTGCCCTCCAGAGCCCATTAGAGGAATCCAATCAAGCTCTATTCTCAGGTGCAAAACTTGAGCTACTGAACTGCATGAAAGACACAGAACCAAAGCGATTCAAAAGAGCAACGGCAGACAGCACTCTCTGCTCCAGTTCCCAAGGACGCTTCTTTCCTCACAGGAAACACTTCATTCCCATTAATGTTTCCTCTGGATTCATTTCTAGGTATTACACATCAGTACATGCATAACATCTATTTCAACACAGACCACAGGACAAGAGACACGTTACTTTGCAACTTGATTTATTTATTTTTTTCACATAACTGAGCCCAGGCAACATCATTAAGTGTCCAAGACTGCCTATCGTGAAAACAGTTACAGGCACCCCATAATTCCCTGGAACCACAGAGAGGCGAAGCACACCAGTATCCGAGCTAAGCCCATCCTTTATCCATTCCCATTAATGCCCGAGATAGGTGCCTAAAGTCACGTAGGCTACTTTAGATCCAACTGTGACTTCCCTGTAAGATGGGACAGACATTTGTGAATCAGTAGCTCCAGACCTCGCTGCAGGTTAGGGGTTCCACCAAATGGGGAAAAAGGGAGAATTTTCTTGAAGCTTAGTGCAAAGGCAAAGAAAACACTTGAGGATTAAAGGGAACAGCCATAATTGTTTCTGTGCAGTCAGAGCTCAATGGATCTCCCGCTGGTCAAGACTGTTCACACTGGGTTGAAATTGGGTTGCTGAAGCAGGATCATGGGCAGCGGGGCCACCTTAGTCTAATGCCTTCCATTATTAATGGTTTTAATATTATTTAATTATTTTTATGTAATAAATTATTAATTTTAATTATTTCTTTAAACTAATTATTAATAATTATTTCAATGTAATAAATTATTTTAATGTAATAAATTGTGTGCCGGTAGAGAGGTGGAATGCTAACACAATGCTCATCTTGGAGACAGCTGTGTACAATGAGAAGCAGAACATTGACACTGACTTTCCCCTCCACGTGGGTTACTGCTCCCCTCTCCCAATCCCCAGCCTCTGCGTGGAGGAAGATGAGTAGAGGGTACACAGGACTCTTACTGGTTTTGCAACTTCCTGTGAGTACTTATTTCAAAACAGAACATTTATCTTGAGGCTAAAAAGGCAGAAAGCATGGTAGCACCCACAGATGTTCTTTCCTCCCCGCCTTGCCCTCTGCGGGCTGATTAAATGTGAGACAAGCTTGTCAGGCAAATGAGGACTGTGAATCGGGCCTGCCTCTGCACTGTCCCTGGACGGTTAAAGAGGAGAGGGCCCAATAATGAGGGGCACTCAGCTCGGATCTTCAGGGCTCTTTGGCTTTCAAGTTCCCTCAGACCAACACCAGCTCCTTACTGACTTCTCTGGATATGAGGACGAGCAGAGCGAGTGGCTGTGTGTGCAACTGTATGATGGATGTTCCCTGCCATCAACGCTCAGCTCCATGTGCTGTGCATGGGCGTGCAAGCCTCTGTGTGTGTGCATGTGTGCTTGTGCATGTGTGCACGCAATGCATGTGTGTGCACATGTGTGCTTGTGCATGTGTGCATGCACATGCATGTGTGTGTATGTGTGTGCACATGTGTGCTTGTGCATACATGCATGTGTGTGTGTGTGTGTGTGTGTGTGTGTGTGTGTGTAGGTTAGTACTTAAGGAAGGATCCTTGCTCTATTTCTGGGAAGTATTTTATCCAGCAGCTTCCCTGAACTTTCCAAAGCCCTGTGTGCCACCAGGTCCCACAACCTATTTCTTTCTCTGGTATTCATCTGCATATTTAGTACAGTGGAAACAGCGTGCTCCATTTAGTACAGTGTACGTTCTGAGTATACAGTAACCTGGAAGAATACTGGGATGTTGGTAGTCGTTTAGCGGATTTGTGAGTTTGTTCCCTGGCATGAACAAAGAATTGAATGCTGGCAAAGGACAGAAGACGGAGAAAGCTAACAGCTTAGCCTTTCTGGGTGAGAGGGATCCAACGCTGTGAGTCTGCTAAATTCCCTGGCTTCTGTGTTTTATAGGGCCCCTGGCTCCAGTCCTGTAGACAGAGATTGCTCATTCATTTCCCAGCCACCCAGAATGGAAATAATCACACAGAGACTATATTAATTACAACACTGTTTGGCCTATTAGCTCAGGCCTCTTATTAACTAACTCTTACATCTTAAATTAACCCACTTCTATTATTCAGTGTATTGCCACAAGGTTGTGGCTTACTGGGTCAAGTTTCAGTGTCTCCTTTGGCAGCTACATGACATCTCTCTGACTCCACCTACTCTCTCTACATCTCTGTTCAGATTTCCCATCTGGCTTTACTCTGTTAAGCCATTGACTGAAAGCAGCATCTTTATTAACCAATGACAATAAAACATATTCACAGCGTACAGAGGGGAATCTCCATCACAGTCTTCTCCTGTATTGGTTCTGTTTAGAAACTTGCCCTGCATCCTCCTCACCATTTCTCACGCTGCCTTCTGGGAACAGGGAGCTGCCATTTCAGCTACTGGCGTCCTTCTGGGACTGTCCTTTGTAGGAGGGAGGAAGTTTTGACAGTACAGATGAACCCTCTCTCATTTTCACTGCTGATGTCTCCAAGGGCAGACGACGCAGCCTGAAGCCGCCTGCAGAGTAGGGAAAGGAATGATGTCAGCCTTGCTCTTCTGAAATCAGCCCCGTCTTCAATCTTCAATCTCCCTCCCCAGCATTTGCTCTCCTTTCCGGTCTGGGGGATGAGGGTTTCAAAGGGAAATCAGTTCAGAGAATGAACCGCACATCGCTTGCACATTCTCAGAAAACTGAACGCACCAGTGACCACGGCAGGAAGGCCCACACCCACACACAGTCATTCCGCTGGGTAGAACATACCCAGTCA
>JAQHUG010000050.1:5434699-5448943 GCA_028555095.1 Dicrostonyx torquatus | reverse complement strand
TCTCCTTCTGCCATTCTCTTGTTCTCCCTTCTTCCAGGGATTGAATTCAGAACTTCAGGACTTGTTGGCAAGTGCTTTTCTCACTGACCTCTCCAGAGGAATTTTGATGAGAGATTAAGCTGGAAAATGCCAATCATATCAGGGGGTGGATGCAGTTCAACTCATTAGATGAATTGCCTTGTATCTTATTAAAAAATGTGTGTGTGTGTGTGTGCGCGTGCACGCGCGAGTGCAACGGTATGTCTTGTGTCTGTGGGTGGGTGCATGCACATAAGTACAGGTGCCCAAGGAAACCAGAAGAGGGCATTGGATCCCCTGGAGCTGCTGTGATTTTCCCAGTGTGAAACCAAAGTTGGTGTGGTGACATGGATGAGAATGACCCACATGGGTTCATATGCTTGAATGCTTCATTCTAGTTAGTGGAACTGTTTGGGAAGGACTAGGAGGTGTGGTCTGCTGTGGAGTAATCCTTCTATGCCCTGTGAAGATGCGTTGCTCTCATTGTTAATAAAGAGCTGACTGGCCAATAGCTAGGCAGAGAGAGGTTTGACAGGGCTTGTGGACAAAAAGAAAGCACAGGGAAGGAGAAAGTTGGAATGGGGAGGGCCGCCAACCAGATGCAGAGAAAGCAGGAGATGAACGTGCCATGCTGATAAAAGATACTGCTACATAGTAAAGTGTAGATAAAAAGTATGGGTTGATTTAAGTTGTAAGAGCTAGTTAATAAGAAATCTAAGCTCTTGGCCAAGCATTTATAATTAATAAGTCTCAGTGTGGTTATTTGGAAGTCAGTGGTCCCAACAAAATCTCTGCCCACAGTGGTCTTATTGGAGTGTGTCCCTCATGTTGGGCTTTGAGGTTTTAAAAGCCCATGACAGGTCCAGTGTCTGCTCTCTGCCTGCTGTCTGTGGATCAGGATGTAAAGCTCTCAGCTACTGCTCCAGTGCCATGCCTGCCTGCTTCCTGGCATGATGATCATACACTAACCATCTAAAACTGTAAGCACACCCCCAGTTAGATGCCTTCTCTTAGAATTGTCTTGATCCCTGTGTCTCTTCACAGCAATAGAAAAGTAACTAAGACAGCTGGACCCTAGAAAAGAGCAACTAAAGAACTTAAACATAGAGCCATCTTCCAGCCCAGGTTTTACCTCTGATGATGGCTTTTTATTTAATTGGCTTATTTTATTGTTGTTTTGGAGAGTGAGTCTCTGTATGTAGGCCTGGCTGTCCTGGAACTTGCTATGTAGACCAGTCTGGCTTCAAATTCACAGAGATCTGCCTACTTCTGCCTCCTCAATGCTGGAATTAAAGGTGTGTGCTGCACTTCTCCTCCCTTTTATTGTTTTAACATTTTTTTCTCACATATTTTGATCATAGTCTTGCTCCTCTCTCAACTCCTCCAAGACCCTTGCCACCCTCTACACACCTAACTTTGTGTTCTTTCTCCGTCTTTTAAACACCACACACACACACACACACACATACACATAAAAAAAAGCATAAAGATAAAACAATGTAATAAACCCAGTTCAGAAGCCTGAAACAGTAGCAAGAAATAATTGCTGACTCTTTAGCAGCTGAGAGGGAACACATGTAATATTGATTTTATTTGTGCTGTGGAGAAATAGAAAGTGCAATATCACTGAATAAAAGCTGTTAATTTCTCATTTAACAGGATTCATGGAGAGGTGCGGGCTCAAATTCACACACAGAAACTCTTTCTGAGACCCTAAACCAAAACCCAGGTGGGAGCCCCCCAGGCTGCGAGGAGTCAGGTTGACTGTTTTGCAATAAAGGAAACTGAAGCCCCAAATAAAGAATTGATTTAGCTTTCCCTTTCCAAAAGGGAAGAGGCTGGCAGAAGGCCTTCTCTTAGGAACTTTGTAGAGTTTCTCAGCATCAAATGCAGCTCCTCTAGGTGCCTTCCATTCTTTGAGTGGCCCCAACAGAGGTTAAAACATATAGTCTGCTCCCGCCATTAGACTCTTGGCCTTAGAGCACTCCAAGTCCTGCAGCTGGGGTGGGGAGGGGAGGGGAGGGACAGGCAGTGGCTGTTGTAGTGGCTATTTAGTGCTTGTTAATGTCGCATTATTTGGCAATGGCCAAAATCTTCTTTCTTGCTTCTATCTTAAGAGACAGTGAGGTCATCTTTGGTGGCCACAAATGGGGCAGGAAGCAACATAAAAAAGCCTTTACGAAAGGTCCATCCTGTATGGTGGCACAAAGCCAGCTGAAAACCTTTAATGGTTTTAGTTATTACTATAGTAGCAATGACATTGTAAACAGGATGGGCAGATAAATTCATTAGTAGGGAGAGATGGTTTTAATGTCATCTGATCATCCTAAACTGTCCAAATTGTTTATGAAATTGGTAAAATAAGACAAAGGTACCTTCAAGATATACCAGGATTATCAGCACGGTTAACATTAAACACCAATTCCACTTTTCATTATAACTTTTTAAAGAGCTTCCCATCTGTTTTATTTACTTTTTGGTTGCTGCGATAAAATACCATGATACTTGTCTTTATCCCTTAAAAGCAATGTAAAAAATAAAGAATGTATTTTGGTTCACAGATCCAGAGGGCAAGGGTAGGTCACGGTTAGGAAGGAATGGCAGAGCAGCCGGGGCAGGAGCTGGTTGATCTCATTGCATCCACACACAGGAAGCAGCTAAGGCAAGCAAGGACTGCGACGCGGGTGGAGGAGGCGCTAAACCCGCAAAGCTCCGCCCCCAATGATGTACTTCCGCAAACTGCAGTCTGCTAAGGGTTCCACAGCGTTCTCACAAACAGCCTCCTACTGGGGACCAAGTGTTCAAGCAGGGCTCATAGAGGCCATTCTCATTCAAACCATCACAACATTCTGTGATGAACTGCCTGCCAGTCCCTTCCAGCACAGCGGCTTTCAGAATGGGAAGGTTTGGGCAGGGCTGAGCTGTAGAATGATGGCTTCTGAACCATCAATGTGGTAGCAAAATAAAACACAGGCATGTAAGTGCTGTGGCCCTGCTTCCTCTGGTTTTCTAGGATTCTCCCTACTTCCAATATGTGCTTTTCCTAGGGAGAAATAGTTGCTTCTTTTCCATTTTTAAGATGTTTACCTGGGCATCCCTTTAATCCCTGCACTCAGTAGGCAGAGGCAGGGATCTTTTTGAGTTTGAGGTCAGCTTGGTCTATGTAAGAGCGAGTTGTTCCAGGACAGGCAAAAAAACAAAAAAAAAAAAAAAAAAACAAAAAAATAAAAAAACCAAGGGTTTCTAAAACCTAAAATTTTCTTAATTATTTTTCTTTAATTTTATGAGTATGGCTGTTTTGCCTGCATGTGTGACTGTGTATTATATGCATGCCTGGTACCTGTGGAGGTCAGCAGAAGCCATTGGATCCACTGGAACTGGAGTCACAGGTTATTGTCAGTCACTGTGTGGGTGCTGGGAATTGAACCCTGGTCCTTTGCAAGAATGACCACTACTCTTAAGCACTGAGCCACCTCTCCAGCCCCAAAGACCTATTTTATATTTACATATGTGTTGTCTATGTGCCTGTGTGTGGGTGTATGCACATGAGCTCAGGTGCCCATGCCATCTAGAGGTATCAGATCACTGGAGCTGGAGTCACAGGCGGAAGTGAGTGGCCTGATGTGGGTGCTGGGAATTGAACTTGGGTCTTCTGCAGGAACAGCGTGCGCTCTTAACCACCGAGCCTCTCCCACACAGCTGCCACCTTTCAAAGAAGATGGTTTGATACCTTGCCTAACTAAGAAAAAAGTTGTTTTGGAGATAGACTCTCACAACGTAGCTCTGGGATCACGACGTAGACAAGACTGGCCTTGAACTCAGAGATCCACCTGCCTGTCTCTCGTGTGCTGGGCCTACCTGGAGCACGACAACCTTTACAGGCTCCCTCTTACTCTTTCAGCTCCTGGTGGCTCTGGGCTCTTTGATTTGAAGGGAGCTCCTCCCGCCTTCATGTGGAGGCTTGGGCCAAACTCAGCAAAAGGTCCATGTATGTGTCTAAGAGAATTCTAGATGGGGGCTCTGGCGGCTAGAACTGACCACGTTGCTTGCATCTTCTTCCACTGCACTTGGGACACTGGCTTCTGGGATGCTTCAGTTCCACCGTGCAAACTGCTATGGGGCCTTTGCAGAGCCACGTGACAGCGTGGGACACAGATGAATGCACGAGAACCGCCTGACAGCTATGTCACCTTAAAGGGCTAAAGAAAGTCTTTTCAAACGTCTCAGGGAAAGTGTGCTTCTGCTGCAATCTAAATGCCCTTTGAGAGGATGATTGTGCGCCAGCTGGACACCATACCTTTTCCTTACGGACAGGTTACGTACTTCCTGAGTGTGGTGTGGTATCTCCGCACGCACGCAGAGTTGGGCTGAATGAGAGCAGAGAATGCCAGCAAAGGAGAACGCTGAGCACTTGCAATGAGACCGAGAAGCAGAACCTGGAGAGAAGCGGAAGATTCAGTTGTGACGTTTTTCATGTTTAGATGACATCATGTGATACACACATCTTCACTAAATTATCCTATTTATCTTTTCGTTTGCTTGAAACATTTTATTTTTAAAAATCTAAAGCCACAAGATGTTGGCCGTTACATATTGATCGTTTATAAAAACAGAGATTTAAAAATCCTTAAAATAAACAAAAATAAAAGAAAGGTCATGTTGCCTGCATACCTTTGGTTTCCTGGGGAACACATCTATGTCCTGTTGCTGCTGACGCCCTCCTTTGCTGACATCACGCTCCAGCTTCTCTGGTCTTCCAGGACCTCAGCACCAGGTTAAGCTTTTGGCAGTGTCTGTAACTATGGGCAACACAGGAAGGATCACCTTACCTTAGCATTATCCGTGTTCCAGAAGTATTTTCTGTTGCTCTCTTTTGCTATTTAATAGACAGCCTGGAAGACTGAGCAGTTTCTCAGTCTCTCCAATGTTAGACGCCATTGCTGGACGACTAGGTTCTTCTTGTGTAAGCCATCCTGGATCCTCTGTCATTGCACACACACATGCGCGCACGCACACACACACACACACACACACACACACACACACACACATACACACACACACACACCATACGAGCTTCTCTAGAGGGCCTACCTAATACAGGGTGTTGCTTTACCTGGGCTTTCATGCAGTGTCTGGCCCAAGGCAGGTATCACATTGGTGTCGATCAAATAAATCAGCAGAGCCACGAACTCCTGCTGGAACAGATCCTGATTTGTGCCCCTTTTAGAGGTGTCCACTCTGTCTTAACATAACGGTAACTTCGGAAAATCTTGCTGAATGTCATCCTGGATGCTCTCCTAGGGTTATTTCCTGTGAGTAAAATCACATGGGTCAAAGGATGCGGCTATTGGTTATTGGGCTGTCTTCCCAATACCTCTCCAAAAAGGCTTTTAGCAGTGTCTGTGGCTATGAGCAATGCGGGAAGGATCACCTTAGCTTGGCATTATCCGTGTGTTCCAGAAGTATTTTCTGTTGCTCTATTTTGCTGTTTAATAGATGGAAAAATCTATTAAACTTGATGGGGAGTTAATAATTGTGTTAGCGACTGTTGCCTCATGCTTCCTCTTGGTTGCTCTGTTTTCAAGACGGACTTGCTGGTTCTTTTGGATGACTCAGCATTTCCAGCTTCATCATAGATTTTCCTTATTCTATTTAACTCAGCCCCCACCCCAATTCCCAAGCTCCAGCCCCAATCCTCCTCACGCAATTTACTTTTGGAATCTACTGGGCTTCCTAATTCCTCATAATTATCTTTATGATTCATGAGTACTCCCTAAACTTCTTTGTACTTCATTTCCTCATCTATAACCTGGAAGTAACAATATGTACATGGAATGTCTACTGTAACATAAACGTATAAAATACCGCCTCATTCCACGTTGTGGGTACCCAGTCTCTTGAATATTGTAATTATCATTTAGGTGAGCAATGAATTAATTTCCTAGTCTTTGGGCATAAAAGAGTAGCTTATATAAATTACGGATTTTTTTTTCCCCTAGTAACTGCTGTGGTTAATTAAGGTGATAGTTTGTGTGTCTCCCAGGGGTCAAGATTGGAGGCTTAACTTGCAGAGTGACACTATTGGGGTGTGTCCTAGCTTGTTTTTCTGTTGTTATGTTTGGCCAAAACCAAGTTGAGGGAGTTTATTTCACTGTGTACTTCCAGGTAACAGTCCATCACTGAGGAAGTCAGGACAGGAGCTGGAAGCAGGAGCTGGTGCAGGGGAGGAATGCTGTATACTAACTGCTCCTCATGGCTTACTCGGTCCACTTTCTTATACCATCCAGGATCACTGGTCCAGGGATGGCATCACCCACAATAGGCTGGCCCCTCCCTCATCAATCACTAATTAAGATAATGCTTTATAGGCTTGCATACAGGCCAGTCAGATGGAGAAAGTCCCCCATCCAAGACGCCCTCAGCTAACTCTGGCCTCTTGAGTTGGGAACTGAAGCTGAGTAGGACAGAAGGTGATGGAGACTGTGGAGACAGAGCCTTCTGGGACGTTCTTTAGATGACTGTGGTGTGTACTGAAGGAGACCGTGAGGACTGGACTGTCCTCACTTTCTCTCCCTCTGCCCTCAGAAATCCTGTCACTTGCTCGGTCCTGACGCTTGCTGCCACCACTGTCATCCATGCATTGGATGCGAGATGCAGTCAAAGGCTAGCTCTTGCCAGGCCTCGCTATGCTGTGTGGACTTTGAACCTTCAAAACTGAAAACTTAAAAAAAAAAAAAGAAAGAAAAAAAGAAAAGTTTTTCTCTCTTTCTAGTTAATTGCTTCGTACGTTTCATTGCCGTGATGTAAAGTTTAATAATACAGGAGCCCATTTTGAAGCAAATGTGGACATTATCTACATGGAGTTAGGATAATCGTGGAAAGGAAAGAGTGCCAATTCAGGTGGGCTCCAAAGCACAGGGATTCTCAACCCTGATGTTTCCAGAACGTTTGATAGCTCGAATCCCTGACTCTCTCAAACTAACCACCATGTTAGTTTTACTCTCCTCTGGAGAGTACCTCAGGCCCTGTATGCGAATGTCATTGCCATTTCTACTTCCTATTTCCTATATGAGGGGAGAAGTTCAATGAGGAAAATGTCTTACTTAATGCCCCACAACCCCAACGATAGCATGCAAAATCCAAGCCAGGGTGAGAATCTACTTTTTGTTTCAAATCCTGTGCCATTCCCACTGTCCCATCTGGGAATGGGACCTGGACATACCCAGAACAGTCAGGATCATACAAAGAGCAAACTAATCACTCCATGTGACTCTATTCTATTCATTTTGCACAGGACCCTCAGCCTCCTCAAACAAAGATCCTCTCCATAACGTTATTGCTACCATTCTATACACTGTGTTGTAGATAAATGAGTCGTTTTTCTCAATAGGGATTCTGGATAGTCATTGTACTGCTTGAGTTTATTTCAGTTTTAAAATTATGTGATTGGTATTATTCAGACTCTGTGGTTCAGTGGTAACATTTCTTTTCTTTTTAAAATTACCATATATACAGGGTTCCACCTGCATATATGCCTACAGGCCAGAAGAGGGCACCAGATCTCATTATAGACGGTTGTGAGTTGCCCTGTAGTTGCTGGGAGTTGAACTCAGGACCTCTGGGAGAGCAGCCTGTGCTCTTAATGTCTGAGCCATCTCTCCAGCCCTGGCAACATTTCTTACCCACCCAGATCATTGGGAAGGAATACTTAAATAGCAGAGCCGTGCCTACTATAAGAGATACAATTCAATATCACATCACATTCGAAGAAGAAATAGGTCTTGGGTTCTTATTGTGGACTGGCCCTTTCTCATTCAAGACAGTAAACAGCTATCAGAGGGTAGAGAGGTTATGTTTAAGGTTTTGGGTTGCTATGAGAAATTCTTCAAAAACCGTGTGTGTGTGTGTGTGTGTTTGTATGTGTGTGCATGTGTGTGCGTGTGTGTGTGCGTGCGTGTGTGTGTATGTGTGTTTGTGTGTGTGTGTACAGGCATCTATATGCCATAGCCCATTTGTGGAGGCGAAAGGACAACCTCAAGTGTCAGTTCTTGTCTTTCACCTTGGCTGAGGCTGGGTCTCTTGCTCTCCACTCTGTGTTGAGATGTCTGCTTTACAAACCTATGGGGAGTTCTGTCTCTGCCTCCCACCTCTCCGCAGGAGCAATGGGGTTATAGGCATGCACTGTCACGCCCAGCTTTAGATGTATTGCGGGGATTCGAACTCAGGCCTTCACGCACATGTGCAGCAGATGTTTTACCCACTGAGCTATCTCAGCAGCTCAAAGGAAATCTTTTGAATGTAAGTAATGAATGCAGCCTTGGTGTGACCATGTTGAAATGAGGATAATGATGCAAGCTCATTTGCTTCCTGACTCAGCTCTCTTGGGAAAGGCAGGCTTTTATTCAAATCTAGTCACTTGTTTTAGCCACTTTCATCCCTTCTCTCTCTAAAACAAAACAAAACAAAACAAAACAAAAACCCTCTAAAAACAAAAAGAAACCCTAACAATGGGGAGCCACGTAGAGTGCTTAAGAATGACTCTGGAGGGCTGGAGAGATGATGGTTCAGTTGTTAAGAGCACTGGTTGTTCTTCTAGAGTAGGACCTGGGATCAGTTCCAAGAACCCACGTGGTGTCTTGCAACAATCAATACCTCAAGTTCTAGGGGCTCTGACACCCTCTTCTGGTCCTGTGAGCACAAGGCATACAGCGCATAGAAATACATGCAGGCAAAACATTCATATACACTAAAAATAAAATTATCAGCGTAAAAGTCTGCATCACCTAAGCTACCCGGCAGTGGAGTCCCTTTATTGTGCTCATGCACATAAGAAACAGGACAGAAGTTATTTCTGTGAAGAATGACTGTAGGTGAAAGGTTTTAAAAAGAAGACTTGGGGGCTTAGTGTAAGAGGCTGCCATTGCTCATCCTATGATTCAGGCTTAGCCCACATACTGTACAGAAGCTGAGGAGCGTTTCAAAGACGAGCTTGTCATAACACAAATGGAGTGGGCATCTTAGAGCGTCAAAATTCATTCCAACCGAGGTTCCTGAGAAGACAGGCTGAGGAATGAAATGTGTAGAGAACATTCTCTTCGGATGCTAATTCCCCAGTAGCACCGAGAGAAAGGGAAACAGATGGCTGAGCAACTGCATCTGCTCAGGCTTCCCAAGGAGGAGATTGCTCGAAGGGCTCCTGGGAAATGGACCATCTCTCCTCATCCTTTTCGTTTATTGACCACCTTTCCCAGCTTTCTATCCACCCAGGGTAAAAACAGAAAATAGGTAACGGTGTCAATCAGGTCAGTCACAAGTAATTAAAAGAAAAAAAAGTCAGTGAAAAACTCAGCTCAGACCAGATGACAAAATAATTAAGACTTACGTAACTGGGATTTTCAAGAGAAAACAGACTCAGTTCGTGTCTTGGTTAGGGTTTTGTTGCTGTGAAGAGACACCATGACCATGGCAACTCTTATAAAGGGAAACATTTAATTGGGGTTGACTTACAGTTCAGAGATTTAGTCTCTTATCATCATGGTGGCACACAGGCAGATACGGTGCTAGAGAAGGAGCTGAGAGTTCTATATCCAGATGGTCAGGCATCAGGGAAAGAGAGACACACTAGGCCTGGCTTGAACATCTGAAATCTCAAAGCCCACCCCCCAGTGACACACTTTCTCCAACAAGGTCGCACCTACCCCAACATGGATGGCCACACCTCCATATGAGACTCCTTATGAGTCTATGGGGGCCATTTTCACTCAAACCACTCGTTTGGTTCAGGAACTCAAAGAATACAAGTATGTTGAATAAGTATGGGTGACTGTCATTTGGGTCTTATTTTCACCATGTTGATCTCATTCTGAGATACGCTGTCTATGAAAGTAAGGACATTGCCTGCACCTGACTTCCCAACGAGCTGTATAAGCGTCTGAGAGAAGATGGGGAAGATTCCAACTAGATCTTTCTAAGTACATCAAAAGGAGCACCGAGTCTCTTATGTAATGACTTGGGATGTAGGTTGTATCCCCAAAGTCAATGACTTACTGGGACTAAGGGACTCGATTTTGTTAATGGCAAGGCATGGAGTGTCAACCACAGTTGATGGGCGCAGGCCAAGGAGGTAACGTCAGCGCTATGAATGTCTGTGGCCCAAAAGCGGGGGAGGAGAACCATGTTGGAGATTACCGGAAGGAGAGATGGGCAGGCAAATGCAGTCAATGTTTACTGCCAAGCACTCCCCCCAAACCCACAGTTGACGCTTCTTTCGTACAATTTTGCTTATGGGGACAGAAGGGATTCTGGAGGCCTCTGTGTCCCGTCTCAGCAATCTCTGCTTCCATTTTAGCCACGTTACCGACTTCCTTGCTTGTCCCCTGCTTATGTCATCCCTGCTCATTCAGTCTACAGAGGAACCGTGTTCTCTATCCTGCCTGGGGTGCAGCACACTCAGTTCGAGAGGAAAGTGTCTAAGCAGGAAGTAAAGCAAGGGGAAAGGAAGAAAGATTCTTGCTGCCAGCATATAACCAGGTTTCAGATTCCCTTTCCTTTGCTCAGAAAATCGAAGTCCTCCATCACTCAAAGCAAGGGTAAGAGAGCGTAAGTGGTTAGAAACCCTAGTAGTGTTTACTTTTGAACACAGTCTGGGGCTTCCAGGAGTGGCCTAGTAGATACGGGAACACATTTCTTAGATTTGAAAGAATTACATTTTTTAAAGGGATACCACCAGAGTTCAAATCCAAATCAGACACTTGGAAGAGATGAATTAAGAAGGACGATTATTTTAACCCCAAGGAAGTTACAAGGAGTTGCCATTCTGGAGTCTGGAAATTGAGAACACATTGATGAATATTGGTATCTGCTTAGCACCTAGCTCATGTTTTCCATGCAAAACAGAAGTGAGCTCATGGTTCAGCTGTACATCTGTTGAATCCTGCTGGTTTCCATGTTTGCGAGCAGGGAATTCACAGGGGAGGTGGTAAGGCGTCTCTCGCTTGGAAACTGGATACAAATCCTCACGGGTCGCAATTTTTAATTTCTTTTCAATACAGCTCCTGAGATTGTCACGTTGTATGCATGTGCAGATGTCAAGTCCCGTCTCCCAGAGGAAAGGGTGAACTTGGCAGGAGCTGGCAGACTGAGCCAAAACACTTTTAAAATTGAGCTGAGCAAGGCCCAATCACTGCTATAATGCTGGGATGCGATTGGAGTGATGACAGCTTTTAACAGCTGACTCACCCAGTGAGTCATCCTGCTGAACTATGCACTTTCCTTATCCCTAGAAATTTGTATTAAAATCCTCTTAGAGCTTGCCCGATACAAATGAAAATGCCTGGCAGACTGACTCTGCCCCTGATTTATAGGCTACATGGAGACTCCGCTTCACCGAAGGAGTGTGCCAGGATCCTGAGGCAGCAAAATAAGGAGACAAGCAGAGACTGACTCTTAGCAGCTCTTCTTCAACTTCTTAGTCCGTATTTACCCCTGTCTCTTGAAGGCCAGGCACTTCCTGCCCTGCCCCGTTCCAGTCACGTTTTCTGCCTTTGGGAGACACCATACGTTCTAAAATGTTCTTGACTTCCGTTCTCCCTTCTGTGGACCAAGCCAGTCAATTCTCTAAATCTTTCCCCATAGAACCTTGATAAATGGCAGATTTTATTTGTACGAAGATGGGATGAGGGCTGGAGAGATGGTTCAGTGGTTAAGATCACTGACTGCTCTAACAGAGGGCCTGGGTTCAATTCCCAGCACCCATATAGAGACCTCATAGCTATCTGTAACTCCAGTTCCAGGGAACTCAACACTCTTGCCCAGGTATACAGGCAGGCAAAACACCAATGTATATAAAATAAATTGAAAATTCACAACAGATGGAATAAAAATGGCTTTGAATACTGGAATGGTACTCAGCTGCGAGACACAGTGTCAGTGAATTAATTTATGGAAGTCTGATGGATCTCTGCACTGTTTGAGAAGGCATCAGAGCAGTAGAGAGTGCTAGCTTGGAATTGCATTTTGTTCTTCATTTATTTTTGTTGTTTTTTAAATTTGCTTTTTCTGGATATAAGCACTGAAGAAGGAAGACCTAATGAACTCCTTTCTTTGTCTATGGCCGTCTTTTCTTAGGGTTTTCCAAACAGTTATTTATTTTTGCCTCATGTATATGGATGTTTTGCCTGCCTGTGTGTATGTGCACTGTGTGTCTGCAGTATTTGCAGAGGCCAGAAGAGAGTGTCAGATCCCCTGCAGCTCGAGTTGGAGATTGTTGTGAACTGCCATGAGGATGCTAGGAACAGCCTCCAGGCAGGCAGTTTTAGGCTCATAAAATAGACAGACAGAGGATGGGGGACACAGGGAGTATGAAGTAGATAATTCAAATCTGGACCCCCTCTTTTTTAAACAATTCCAAGGTGAAGGAAGTGATTTTTCTTTCTTTCTTTTTTTAAATACTGGATATTTTTCTTTTTATTCTCTTTCTTCCTTTCTTTGCTTTTTTTAAAAAAGATTTTATTTATTTCTTATGTATACAACATTCTGCCTCCATATATGTCTGCAAGCCAGAAGAGGGCACCAGATCTCATTACAGATGGTTGTGAGCCACAATGTAGTTGCTGGGAATTGAACTCAGGTCCTCTGGAAGAACAGTCAATGTTCTTAACCACTGAGCCATCTCTCCAGCCCGGGATTTTTCTTTCTTTACCTTAATGTGACACAAAGGCATTATTGGTGACTTGGAGACAATCACTAGTATACATAATTCATGTGTCAGATAGTAAATATTTTAGAATTTATGGGCTGGAGTGTTCTTTAAAATTACCCAGCTATATCACTATAGGAAGGAGCCACCTCAACAATATTTAGACCGACACCCATGACTGTGTTCTAGAAAAAATAGTATTCATGGATGCCAAAATTTGAATTTTCTAGAGTTCCCTTATGTCTTACAATTTTCTTCTGTTTTTTTTTAATTACTTGAAATGTATGAATTGGCACAAAAGTAAAAGGCTTGTTCATTTGCTCTTGTTCCTCGGGAAGAGGTGACTGCAAGGATCCTACCATTGCCTTTTGGAGAGAAAAGATTCTATCAGTAAACATTTGAAGCTGAAGGAGTAATCTCTCAGCCATTTTCCAGCTGTCTTTACCCCATTGTGTATTTGAGTCTTCCTCATGGTTACTGTCTATTCAATCAATAGGAGTGACGGCAGAATGAATTTGGTTTGCATACTAAATGGCCTGCCATTAGGTTTTATATGGGTTGTTACATCATGTGTTCTCCAAAGGGACCTTTTAAGCTATAGTGAATTGATGAGGCCCATGAGTTACAGAATCGATTAATAAGGCAAATGAAAACTCTTTAAAGATTCACTATTACAGAATATGTCAAATAGGATTTATCCGGGGGGAGGGGGCTGAGCTGCGATTGATGGCCATGATCTAAGTAGCAAAGACCATGTCTAAAGATCAAATATGGCAGGATGTCAAACTGCCTCTTACCAGACATGTTGATGTCAAATCTTCATTGTCATCATTGGGAACGTTTTCTTACATTAATGGCTAACTGCTAGGGGCTGTTTACTCCTGTCTGTGTGTCTAGCAACCCATGCATCCATTATTATCTGTTTTATTTATCTGTGGATATCTTTGGATAGAAATCAATGTGGACATCAACATCTACAGAGACAAATGCATAGTGTTAGCTGGGTATCCTAGCAATGTGCTAGCATTCACCTGCTCTCTCTCTGCTTAGATACCCCTATAGAAGCTATGTAATGGGGAGTCAGAGGACCTCTTGGATGAATAGTGCATCCCTAGTAAAGGAAGCTATGAGCATTGAGTTTCCTCACGAACTAGCTCAGGGACAAAAATATATGCTCAATATTTCAGATAATGTCCCAGTGTGTGGTTCTGAAGTCAACCATAAACAAAGTGCCTATGTCACATTAGCTCCTCTTTGAGACAGCTCTTGGGACAGTGATTTAAAGATAGTAAGCTAGACTTATCCTTTGGGTATTTCACACATGTATATAATATATTTTGATCATACTTAACGACCTCTTCTCCAATTCTCCCTAGAACACAGAACCCCTGACCTTGAGCTTGTTTATTTGCTAACTTCATATCCTCTCTCTCTCTCTCTCTCTCTCTCTCTCTCTCTCTCTCTCTCTCTCTCTCTGTGTGTGTGTGTGTGTCCTAGTGCTACCTGTATGCACATAGGTAGAGGGT
>JAQHUG010000050.1:5401229-5417825 GCA_028555095.1 Dicrostonyx torquatus | reverse complement strand
GTTGGTTCTTGAACTCCCTATGTAGCCTAGGTTGATCTTGAACTTTCTATGTAGCCTTGGTTGGTCTTGAACTCCCTATGTAGCTTAAGCTGTTCTCAAAAGTGCATTGACTCTCCTGCTTCATCTTCCTGTGAGCTGGGATCATGGGCATGTATTTTTCATCACACCCAACTTTGCATCTCACTTTTTACATTTGTATGTGGGCAGACGAAGGGGCTTCACTGATAGTCCCAAGAACTAGCAGTTAAAGTTGGCTCTAAAATAATTGTGCTTTGGGGATGGGACAATCAGATAGTCAGACCTGGGTTCAGTCTATCAAACCCCACTGTGTGTGTGTGCGTGTGCATTTTATGACACGTTTGTAATCATTGTGCTAACTGACTGATTAAAACAATTCCCAGGGCTCACTGGTCAGCAGGTTCCATCAACATGACAACCTCCAGGACAATGAGAGACCTTGCCTAAAAAACAAGGTTGAAGGGCTGTCAAGATAGCTCAATGGGTAAAGGGGCTTGCCATACAAAGTTAGTGACCTGAGTTTGATCTTCAGTGTCCATGCAAAGTTGAAAAGAGGAGGACCAACTTGACAAAGTTGTCTGGTGGCCTTCACGTGTGTGAAGCATGTGAGAGACTTAGCCTCAAAGGGTACATTAGGAAACCAATGAATATGCTAATTAGCAATGTCACATCGCCTGCCTAGCCTTGAACATTGTGTCATACTTCATAAGTGCGACACAACTGTAGTGCATTAACTAATGTAAATTAAAATGAAAACAAAACAGCATTAAGCACAGGGATGGGGAGATGGCTCAGAGTGCACGCTGCTCTTCTCGTTGACCCGGGTTCGGTAGCTCACATTGGGTAGCATACAACCATCTGTAAATCTACCTTCCAGGGATCCAGAACTCTCTTCTAGCCTTTTGGGGTAGCCGAACACATGTGGTACACACACACACATTTACACATAAAATAAAGATTTAAAATGTTTAAAAAAATAACATTGGGCAATAGAGATGTTTTTTCATGAAATTATCCATTTAATGATGTTCTTAGAAACTGATACTGACATATATAATCTAGTGTGGCATTACACACTTGATTTTGAGTCATTTGTTATTAAAATCAGTAAGCCATAAATTCCTCAAATATGAACTAGGTTTTATTTTTACAATAATGTTTTGAGAAAAAAGGCCAGCTGACTCCTTGCCTGTTTTGCCTCAGATTAAAACACACACACACACACACACACACACACACACACACACACACAAAACCAAGCTATCTCAGTTAAAAAGAAATTGTACTGAATAAGCCATTTACATTCAGATTCAGAGGATTATGTCTAAAAATCTGCATCTTTAAACAAGAAGGGAGGTTTCTATGAAATGATGATTATAATAAAATTAATGACTAATTATTACAAGGCACCTAAAATGACAAAGGCTAGCCTTAGAGAGTACTTATGGAGTGCTAGACTGTTACAAACACCTTATAAATATGAGTCATTTATTATCCGCAGGAATGTTACGAGATCAGTAATATTTGTGTTTCGGACAGGCAGAAGTGAAACTGAAATCGTGAAGGTTGGCTAGCAAACCTGAGAGCATATGGGCGGTAGTGTGTGGCAAAGCTGGCATGCTCGCTTGCGGACGTGGGTTGTCAACAGTTCTTGTTCTAATCCCAGTGCATCTTGCCACCAAATTTAAAAACAAACCCCAGAAAATCCAAACATTGCTAAGCCTGTTTGAAAAGCCCAACTAAACCACTACTAGACAGGACTTGCATGCATTCAGGGAAGAAACCCTTAGGTCATTTCTTTTTCCTATAAGGAGGAGAAGAGAATCATGGGAAGCCAAATAACCTGAATTCTCTATTCAAGATGTCATTGTCCAATAAGTGAGCCTACAGCTGGATCTCCAGGATCCTCGTGGAGAGCTCACATTACTCCTACTCCAAGTCTCATCAGCAAGCCTGTCAGGAAACATCAATGACCCTCAGGATCCGAATCAACGAGTTCAAACTTCGCATGGGTATTTGAGCCCATGTTTAGTTTTAGGGTGAGGATTATTGGGGATGCTGGTGACATGGACATGAAGACGTGAGGAATAGATTTCATGGTTGAAAGTTATTGTTTGTGAGGCAATCTAAAGCCAAACAGGTTTCAGTGAAGAAGTCTCAGGTTGGCATACAAGAAATGAAATTGAGAATTGACATGCCCTTGGTCTCACCTTCTCAGTAGGCACTGCTTAGCCCCCAGTTAATTACTGCCGTCTGAAAAAGCAAAAAGACTTCTGGGTCTCTGGACATCTCCTCACCTTTTAACAAAAAGAATTAGAAATTTCCAATGTCAAAAATTCATGTTAATAATAATAATTAATATAATAATGAATAATATTTTTGTAAAATGATGTGGTTCAAATAAAACAAAACCTCTAGGTAGTGTGAGCCAACCCATGATAGAACAGGGCTAATAAAATCGAGGTTTATTGGGCTTCTCTTTTGTCCAGGGTTGTCTAAGTGCCTTTATATAATTGTTTATATTCTCTAAGAGAGTTTGCTCTTAGCAAAATAGATTTCATGAGAACATGCTCTTCATTCCACAGTAGAAATATGATAGACTCGAGAGACTAAGGGAATCAGAGCCAAGTGCATGAGTCCAGTCTTCAGACCTTCTGGTGTAGCTTGTGTTTCCAGTGTTTCAAAGCAGCCCAGAGGGAACAGTATCCCCGAGCCTAATCAAGAAGCCTTCTTCAAGCCCCCCTGTTTCCCTGTTTTATATCCTCTGTTTATATTCTCCCAGTTCCCCCAGCCAAAGACTCAAAGCTAATCCCATTCTCCATTCCTGGTTTGTCCAGTGAAAATAGCCCCTTGCTGGTACACCTATGGTGTCATCTAGAATAATTCATTAGAAGCTGAAAGAAATGAATGCTATGGTTCGCATGGTAGTGTCCTCTCCAAAATTCACTGTGAAACACTGCCCCCACTATGGTGACATTAAGAGGTAGGGCCTTTGGGGGTGTCAGCAGATGCCTACCTTTATAGAATAGAATATGTTGGCCAGTGGTTCTCACCGTCTTAAGGCTGCAATCCTTTAATACAGTTCCTCATGCTGTGCTGACCCCCAACCATAACATTATCTCACTGATACTTCATAGCTGTCATTTTGCTGCTGTTATAAATTGCTGTGTAAATACCTCATATGTGACTACCCCCCAAAGGGTTCACAGCCCACTATTTGAGTACCACTGGTTTAGGCCATTGTTGCTGTTTTGCCAAATGAGAACCTGGCATTCATAGTGCCATCTTGAAGACAGACAGTCTTCGAGAGATAACATATTTTATGGACACCTTGGTTTCAGATTTACCATTCTCCAGAATAGTGACCAAAATATTGTGATGAGTTATAAATTGTTAAGCCATGAGTATTTTGTTATAATAATATAAATGGGCTGCATATTTTAAAACAGTATCTTCTAAAATTATCTACTGAAAGCACACATATACACACAAAAAATAAGTTATGAAATCAGACTCTTGCATCTAATTACAGAGATTTCATTACAGGAGGCCCATGACCCTGAAGCTACTCCTTTCTATTGAATGGCATTGGTACCTTTGTTGAATAACAAGTAGTCATAAGTATGATCATTTATATGTAAGTTTCCAATTCTACTTCAATGATCTATATATTGATCTGTATGTAATCTCAATTAATGTCTCTTTGTATTAAATTTTGAACCAATCTCACTCTTTTCATTAAGATGATTTTGGCTATTCTAAGTTCTCTGCATTTCTGTATGAATGATGGCTAATCAAATTCATGCCAAAAATAATAATACCCCATCAAGAATTTTGACATGATTTTAATGAACCTGTAGGACTGGTATGGGAGTATTGCCAGCTTGACAATAATAAATTATCCAAACAAAACATGGACTATTTTTTTGCTTAGTTCAATCTTGAATTCCAGGGTTGGAGAGATGGCTCTGTGGGTAAAGAACATGTCACTCAAGCCTGAGGATCAAAGAAGTCAGCACTCTGAATCCAAATCAGCTTCTGAGCCAAATCTGTTTCGGGATGAATCAGGAAGCCTGAGGTTTGTCAGCATGTGTGAGATGCTATTTTATGGAAGAGGGAGATGGAGTCAGGTGAACCAGATAACTAGCGTGTTTGGTCCCGAGTGAAGACGTCTTTGGAAACTTAGGCCGGGCCGTCGCAGCTATGCTGTCCTCAAAGCTCGTGTATTCTCTCTTAGGCTCAACTGTTTACATGATGTCAGTTAGAATAATTCCACTCCTGAAATATGTGTGTTCTGGGAGTGACACTATGTCTTTCTAGGGTTTGCTTAAATTTTGGCAGTCGATAGCTTGTTAGTAATTAGACAACAATGTACCACAGAATGGGGAGTGCACCTACCTCTAGCGAATAATTCTAAACTTGGAGTAGACTTTTTTTTTCCTATTTTCATCGACTCTGGTTCTAGTCATTTTTAAATATGGAAGTGCCAGATTTTGGACGCTCTTTAGTGGTTTGGTGCCATCCTTGCAGCAAACAAAGTTAAGCAATGCTTTTTTTCAGTACTTTATGAGCTCTGTATCAACACGGACACGTCAAGTCACATCCCATCTGTGGTTTAAATGAGACTGTCCCCCTCAGGCTCTGGCATTTTAACAACGAACGGATAGCACTGTCTGGAGAAACTAGTTTGGAGAAACTTTTGAGGTGTGGCTTTGCCAGAGGAAAGTAGGCTATGGGGGAAGGCTTTGGGGTTTCAAAGTCCTGGACCATTTCCAGTGCACTCTCTCTCTGCTTCCTGTTTGTGGTTGGAGATCTGAGCCCTCGGCTCCCAGCTTCCGGGTCTAGCCACCAAGTCTGCCACCGGATGCCACGCTGTCTCCATCATCTTGGATTCTTTTCCATTTGGAACCATAAGCCCAAATAAAACCCTTCTATAAGTTGCCTTGAGCATGGTACTTTTATCTCAGTGACAGAAAAGTAGCTATGTGTCATAGCACAAAGACAGAGCAGTGTGTGTGTGTGTGTGTGTGTGTGTGTGTGTGTGTGTGTGTGTACGCGCACGTGCGTGCATGTAACACAGTGGCCAAAAATAGCATCTATTGCTTCTTATAGAAGGAGGATTTTAGATGCAGTGCTCTGGGCAGATGGGCGGTTCCACTGAGTTGATGTGAGGAGACAGCCTCTGGCCTGCCATGAACCATGAGGGCTGATGTCATTGTTTTGCCATGGTTGATAATCTTAAGGTTTCTCAGCATGTATCAGAAGTGAGAAAAAAATGAACAGGGTAGATCTTTTTATATGTGGGTTGGATGCAGGATTTAGTTCAAAAGACCTTTCCTTATGATGTCCAATGCGATGTCGGTACGAAAGACTGTCTAGGCATTTCACCCAGCAGCTGTGTGGTAATAGACATGGTTCAGCTGGGATAGACGTGAAGGTGGAGGGGAAAAAATCCAAAACGTCATCCTAGGTACCAAAAGGATACTCTGTGAGATCTGGGTGAGAGAAAGCATTCTCTCTGCATGCGAGTCTCCCTATTCTGCTGAAAATGGGGCACTCTAACCTGACGCTTTGAGATGAAATCAGCCTGTTCCAGCTGTCTGAAGCGTCAGAAATGATTGCATCTGGCACATTTCTAATTATAGAATTCTTCGTTGTTGGGGTGTAAGTGACTAAATGTCTGCGTTGGCTTCTGTGAGCCCCGGCTTTGTGAAAAGCTGGAGGTTTTAGATAATGTCCCCTTCTCTGCATAATACACTAAACAAATTTAAATTAACTCTGGGGCAAATATAATTAAGGCACTGCAGATGGTATTTTTGTTCCTCTGGCTGACCAGAATATGTCCGAACTGTGGCTTTGGATGAAGTGATTAAGCCCCGTTTCCATGGGACCCAGTCCTAAGGTATTTGGAAAGTGCGCATTAGCGATTCTGAGGATCACAGGAAGTTTATTTCTTTAGTAGTTTGTTTAGAGGAGATTTCAAAGGCCATGACTCCACTTTGGTTTTCCTGGGAACCCTTTATTGGCGATCTGCTTTTTTGTGTTCTCCTCTGATCAAGCTTCTGCAGCCTCATTTAAAGAGAAAAACATGTCTAGCTTGAATTTGGGGCAATTTACCAACGCCAATGTGTTCATTCATAGATGCCATGAGGAAAAGTCTGCCGTAAGGAAAGTCACAAATCAAACATGTATTTAACATAGTTACAGTGGCTGGCGACCGGATGACCAAGGTGCTGGTGGACTCCATTCCCGGTGAGGGCCATCTTCCTGGCTTGTGGATGGCCAGTTTCTTCTTACATCCGCTCAGGGGAATAGAGTGAGTTCGCTTTCTGATATCTTGTATTCCATCCATGAGCTTCATTTCAGGATCTCCGCTGGACCTAACCACCTGTAAAGGCTTGGCTTCTAATTCCTTTCACATTGGGGACCAGTGCTTCCACAGATGAATTCTCAGTAGTACAAGCCTGCAGTCCCTGACTGGGAAGCCCTGGTTAGCTAGGATTTGTCTATAACTCTAAACTTGTCCCTTGAGGAGACAGATGACAGATTGGTTTGGTTAGCAGGATCTTAGGCAGTTCAAGGTCATACACTCATAATGTTTCTGTGTTTGGTATTACATAATCATGATTAATGCTGGGAATATTATTCAAAACACTGAACAGCTTTTAGACCCCAACCAGGCAGCAGGCAGTATATTCTCTGTGCTAATTCATAGGCCTAGGCTGAAAGTCTTCAATTTGTTTCGAAGTGAAAAGATTATAATCACCAGATAGCCAAAAGTTTAATAATTACCCTTCTCTATCCCCTAAATATTTTTTGTGAGATATTATTTAGCTACTATCGAAATGTGGTACTTACATTTTTATTTTTAAAGATTTCTTTTAAAGTGTATGGTGCATGTGTGCGTGCGTGCACACATATAAGTGTGGATAACCGCAGAGGCCAGAAGAGAGTGTCAGATCCCTTGAAGTTAGTGTAGCAGGCACCGTGAGCAGCCTGATGTGGGTGTTGGGGACAGAACTTGGGTCCTTTCCAAGAGCAGCAAGCAATTTTAACTGCCGTGTTATCTCTCTAGTTCTCATTTTGATGTCTTAAATAGTCAGTCATTGGACAAATTCGACAGTTCTTTAACCACCAAGTCACACTAGCCTCCCTCCAGTCATCAGCCCTAACTCAGAAGGCATATGTTCCAACTCTGTTCTCCTTAGGGTGCAGAGCCTAAGGGGAAAACCCACAACTTCATTGAGAAAGTATTGACCAGTGGGGGGTAGGGCGAGGAGGAAGAAGCAAGTCAAAGATGGGAAGCAACCTGATGTGAATTGTGCTACCAAACATGTCCCCAGGAAAAAACAGAGAAATGCCTTGTCAATCAGAAATCATATACAGCCCCACCAAAGGAGAAGGGCACGTCCCTGGATGGAGTGCTCAGAAACAGTGGGGAAGGCAGATATCTATGTCTGGCTCCTTCCTAGCCTAGTTTCTCATTGGTTTATCTTTACTGTTCAGTAATCTATGCTTCCTTCACCCCAACACACACACACACACACACACACACACACACACACACACACACACTACTGCTGTTACTGTATTTCAGGCCCTTGGCATCATAGGGAACCAGTCTGTCTTTCAGTTTCTGAGATCCAGGCATTGCATGACTGGTCATGCTATGGTGGTGAGGGTTGCCTGACAGTTTAACTCACACTTAATGAGACTCCTGTGAAGTCTGACAAGTGATGGGATGGTCCAGAAAGGTGGCCAGCAATCCTGCAGCATCATTCCCTTGGCAGAGGAGGTCCAGTCTGATCTGAAGTGTACAACTGTGATATGAGAAATTTAGAAAAGGGAAAGGAGACCCTAATAGGCATGCAAATGATTATTGAACAGGACAAAGAGGTTGATTCAGAGACATTGTTGGAAAGAGTATTGTAATTGTCATGGCTCACCAGAAAATTTATTACGTGTTTGTGCACATACACACAGACACACACACACATACACTTTCACACTTATTACAAGGCATTGAGTCCTGTAGTTACATAGGCTGATAAGTTTAAATTTACAGAGTGGACCAACAGTTCTTAGATTTCACAGACTTGTGACCAGGTGACCCCAGGTCAAGGGTTACCAGGCAGGAAGAGATGCTGTTGGATCTATTAAAAGACTCTTACTTGCTGAAGGATCCATCTTTGTGTTGTTTTCAGTCTGATTGGAAGAGATCTACCAAACAATAGAGAGTATAACTGCTTCCCCATCTACTCATTGAGTCCGAGGTTAATCTAATCCGATGTCAACCTACCAATTTAAACACCAGTAACTGTGGTGGTTTGAATGTAATTGGCCCCATAAGCTCACAGGGAGTGGCACTATTAATAGGCGTGGCTTTGTTGGAGTAGGTGTGGCTTTGTTGGAGGAAGTGTGTCACTGTGGGGGTAGGCTTTGAGATCTCTATATGCTCAAACCACATACAGTGTCTCAATTTACTTCCTGTTGCCTTCTGATAAGATGTCCCACCATGATGATAATAGGCTAAACCACTCAAAATGTAAGTCACCCCAACTAAATGTTTTTCACGTATGAGAGTTGCTGTGGTCATGGTGTCTCTTCATAGCAATGGAAACCCTACGACAGTACCGTCCAGGTGCACACTGATAAAAATCATCCATTCGGGTTGACATGTAAAACTAACAATCACAAAAGCCTACCCATCTCACCAGAAATCTCAGCACGAGACATGAAGATACTGTGGCAAAGGAGAGCGGCCTCCAAATCCGGCAAGGTTGGTTGTTAGCTTTCCATCTTGGGCAAGTTCATCAGTATCTTTGAGCCTTGGGATTCCATGTTTATAAAATATGAAATATTTGATGTTCAAAGACTTTCCAGAGCTAAAATTTATGTAATGTTTAGGACTCACCTACTGAAAATGTGTTACGAAGAGATGAGAGGTGACATTCTACCTACAACTAAAGCTGAATGCAAGAAACTCATTTAAGGACTGAGGTCAGAAACGTGGAAGAGGCTCTTGATTTATTGTAGAGGGTGATGAAAACTGAAAAATGACTGGCTAGGTAAGGCCTGGGAGGCAGCATACCCATAATTTCTGATTGCATAGGAGTTTTGCTTAAAGTGAAACCTGATGTTCAGAGTGTGTAATTCAAGGTAGTGTTGTCGTTACAGAAGAATGACTACACAAGGTCTGTATTTTATATTGAAATGTTTAAGAGGTGGTTGACATTTTAAATATCAAATCCATAAACACGATACTTATATCAGAAAAGTAAAGCTCTATGCACACTTTAATATCTTGGATTTCAGAGGACATGGATCTCAAGAAGGCCACTTGTTAGACCATCAGCACAATGCAGTCTGTTCATGCACATACTATTAGTTCCACATGGTTGAAAAATTTTTTTTCAAAACCAAAGATTTTAATTTTTTTTCATGTATCCAAGACTGTTGTCAAACTTGCTATGTGATCTAGAGTAACTTTGAACTCCTGAACCTCCTACTTCCACTTCCTAACAGTGAGGATTGCAGGTAAGCGCCGCCATGCCCCATTTGGGGCAGGCTGGGAATGGAATCTAGGCCTCTGAGTAATGGAGGCAAACATCCTATGCCAACATCACATGCTATATCTACAGCCCTCTAGTTTTGTTTTTTTATAAAGCATCAAGTCTGGCAATACTTCATCCACATCCCCATTGGGCAGCAGGGGGCGGGGGCTAACCCTGAAACACAGGTGCCCCCTTCAGGTACATCATGAGTTCTGTCCAGAGGGAGGCAGTTACCACTGTTTCCTAGAACTCCCCACTGGGGTCCCATCAACTTCGCTTGTATTGTCAGCTTGGCCTCTGTGGGTTTTGGTTTTTTTTTTTTTTTTTTTTGAAGTAAAGACACTTCTGTGTGCTTTTTCTGTGGGTTGATTACTTTTAAATATTTATTCTCTCCAATTTCCTTATGATATCCCTGGGATCAGTGAGTAACTGTTGTCAGCAGTTGAAGATATTTCTGGAGCAGGCCTGACCCTAATGTCTGGGAGGTTTGGGAGTACCAGTGTTTAAAGGATATAAAGCGAGTCAACCAAATATGGAGTCTATTCTGTCCTTCTACTTGTGGCAAATACATAGTCACAATAAAAAGTTGTGTGTGTGCTGGTGCATGCATGTATGCGCTGTTCCATGTGTATGTATGTGTGTTTGTGTGTGTATGTATGTATGTGTGTGTGTGTGCGTGCATGTGGAGGTCAGAGGTCAGCCTCAAATGTCATTCCTTAGGGATATCCACTTTTTTGTTTGTTTGTTCGCGACAGTGTCTCTCCTAAATCTGGGACTTTCCAATTAGGCTAGGCTGGTTGACTAATGACCTCCAGGGATTCTCTTGTTTCTCCCTCCTTTGTGGTGAGGGGGAAAAGGGCATATCAACCTGCCCCGTTTCCTTAAGGTTTGCAAATACATGTTTGGGGAATCAATCCAGGCCCTCTTGCTTTGCTTGGCAAGCACTTTACCCACTAAGCTACCTCCCCTGTCCAAGGATGTCTTTTAAGGTATAGTTTAAGTCTAATTAGATCTGGTAAAATGTCAAAGATGACCATTTACTTTTGCACATGCATGGTTGTATTTTGAATGGGACAGTGGTGCTTCTATAAGTAGTAACACAAACACTTAGATAATTGGTGAAATACTTTTTATTTGTTACATGGAAGCTATTTGCTTTTATTTTAGCCAAAGGAATACTTTGTGTTGCTATAATCAAGAAATTTAAATAATGATGGTCTTGTGTCAGCAATGCTATCCTTTGTTAGTTATCATAGTTTGAAGACATTTTTAATTATTAATTTTATGTTGGAAAAGCCTCATTCCTCTGGAATAGGAACCAGGATGGTTAATGAATTCAAGTAATATTTTGATTTTAAAATGATCATGAATTTTTTTGTCTTACCAAAGTCACAATTTTTGTATCATGTTCAGACAAAGTGGCAGAACTAAAGTCAGTAAAATATGATCACAGGAAATATTACAAAATAATGTATCACAGAATCCTATGGTCCATGCCCTTCAATTCTCATTATCTTTTGAACCGGTTTTAAATTTGTACATGAATATATTACATGTGTTACCTCTTTTAGGTGTTCCTCTACTTTGTGTGTATGTATATATCTATGCCTTGTCAGATGCTAAACCAGGATAGCATGCTGCAGTTCAGCCTAAACATGTTCCAAAATGGCATGACCCACGGCATCAGGTAAAGTACTCCTTGGCTGCCAGTACCATCTGATTTGTGAATGCCTCTAGCACCCTTGGAACAAAGACAGGCAAAGTGGATCTTGAACGCTCCTGGGAAACCCTTCACTACAGAAGAGTCTTCTGCGCCCTGCTCTGCGAGGAGGGATGGATGCGTTAATTTGACTCTTCTCTGACTCAAGCTGTTCTCTGAGCACTTTTGCACAGCGTCTGAGCAAAACCAAACTATTTAGACATAGTAACTTTTCACTTTTAGAATGCGAGTCAAGCCACGAAGCTTCCCCAGAGACAGGCAGTGGTAGTCACAGGAGCGTGAGTCACACACACAGCTGGAAGATCAGGTCTCACGAGCCAGTATCACTGTGAGCTTGCCAATAGTTCATTCCAACTCCAGACCTTTGCTGGGTATGGCTTAATCCCACCACTTGGAAGGGGAGGTAGAAGGACTAGGAGTTCAAGGGCTGCCTGGGCAACATAGGGAGTTTGAGGACAGGCTAGGCCACATGAGACCCTGTCTCAAGAACCATAAACAGACAGACACATAATCAATCAATCAATTGTAATAAAACCTGAGGTCCTGCACAGATTTGTCTTTGTTCAGATGTTGGTTGTCAATGTATACTTCTGAAGATTGCACCTAAGCCTTCAAGGATACTGCTCAAGTAATTCATCGTGGGGCTGAGGACATAGCTTAGTAGGTAAGAGCACTTCCTACAAAAGAACGAGGACCCAAGTTCAAATCCCTAAAGTTTGTGTAAAAAAGGGACATAGTTCTTTGTATTCCTGTAACTAGAAGCTGAAGGAGCAGAGACAGGTTTTCTGTCTAAGGTGTGCTGGCTGTTGGACTAGAGCCAGGTTCAGTGAAAGGCCCTGTGTTAAGGGAATAAAGTAGAGAATTCTAGAGCATGACATTCCGTGTACTCTTTTGGCCTCGACATGTGCAGAGTCATACACCCCTGCAGGCAACATGTGTGTATGCATCATACACATACACAATGCACATACATACACCCATTTGCAAAAGATTTATTTTAATTGTGTGGGTGTGGGTGTGTTGGGGGGGTACATATTCGAATGATGTCAGGTGACAAAGGAAGTCGGAGATAGGGATTCTTCTAGAACTGGAGTTACAGGAGGTTTTGAGCCACTTTTCATGGGTACTAGGAACTAAACTCAGGTCCTCTGAAATTACAAAGAATAAAAATTAAAAAAAACCCCAAAAACCATCAATTCAAAGTCTGTGGCAAAGCCCCACATGACTTGCCATCTTCTGCTTCCCCCTTCCTCCCTGGCAGACGCTGCAGTAGATTCCCAATGTGTGTGCATTTTCCATGTGAGTGCTCGCCTGCTGTCCCTAAGAGCTTGCAAGATTGTGGACAATAGGTTTGGAAGCAGTAATGTCAGGAAACTGAATGCTGGGACTCAGCAGTTAGGAGCGGGCATTGCTCTTGCTGAGGCCTGAAGTCTGGCTCTCCTCACAACGTCAGATAGCTCACAGCTATTTGTTACTCCAGCTCTAGGGGATCCAACACCTCCAGCTTAGGCATCAGCATTCATTTGCACATACGGGCACTTAGGCGCGCACGCGCACACACACACACACACACACACACGTGCTAAAGTAATAAAAAGAAAAGAAACATGTACAACTAGTATTTGTGGCTTTTTAAAAATACAAGAACCTTGAAGAAGCTCTGTAGTCAAAAGTTTGTTTTCTTTAGGGTCATTTTTTTTTCCTCCAGAAGAACAGTATAATTAACTAAAACGGAGCTGAGTGCCTCTGGCTCGCTCTCCACAAAGCTCACATTGAACTGATGTTTGCCAGTTCTTTCTGCTCCTGGTAGAGTGGCTCAGACTGGCTGTTTGCCTAATAAGGAGATGGTTTCTGTTTGGAGCTTTCTGAAACTATGAACAGTCTTCAGCATTTTTTATGCCAGAGTGTAACAGCGAATTTTTAGCTTAGAGCGATTTCTTTGGCTTCCCTGATGAAGCTAAGAATAGAACTGGGGAAGCAAGTGTATGGAGGTTCTGATTATTACAGATTTTACATAATTACTGTGGCATGTATGAGTTTGATACCACTGGCTATCTATCTTGAGAAAATAAACAAGCGTCGTAGATACCATAGCAAAGAATAACAAAGTGGGGGTCTGGCAGACATTGAGAACACCAACCATGACAGCTTGCAGAACTAATCTGTGTGTTGACTTGACTTCATTCTTCAGCTGCCACGATCACGTGACTTCACTGTTCCAACTGCCTTCAGCCGTCTGATTCCATCATACCAGGGCACTCTTGTGTGGGAATACAAGTGTTGCCAACAAATGTCCTCCCCTAGGATCTTTCCACAAAAACATTCAATGCCTATCAAGTGACTCAACTCCGCAAAAGAAAACTCCAATCTGGTGCTGACGCTAAGACACTTTGAACGCTTGACCTCAAAGCCTTCATCTTATTGTGTTGATGAATCATCCATTATTGTACCATCATCATGACGTCATGTTGTTCTAATCATGACTCCTCCCAGCAAGAGACCCACCTCGAGCTAGATCTCAAAGCTCATATATAACCCAAATATGGCATCTTTACACCCCTAGGGCATCAAAACTCAGCTAACACAGTATCCCTTCCTTGAGGAAGGGAACCATCTCAGGGCTCTTTTATCAGTTGGTTATTTTGATGGTATGTGAAAGTCTGCCGTTATAGTCTCTGAACATTTATGTCTATTGGAAAAGTTAAAACAATTGGACAGCTGGATGTCATATTGAATGCTTAGAATCCAAGTACTTTGGAGGTGGAAGCAGAAGAAAATTAAAGGTCATCCTTAAATACACAACACAGGGGTTCAAGGACAAGCTGGGCTGTGTGTGTGTGTGTGTGTGTATGGGTTACTTGTCTGTTGCTGTGATAAAACGGCATGGCCAATGCAATTTATACAGTGAATGGTGTATTTGTAGCTTATGGTTCCAGAGGGATAAGAACCAATTAATGCAGAGAATCATGGTAGTAAGTGGTAGACATGGCAGCAGGGACAGCAGAGAGCACACCCCCTAACCCTCCCCAAACTGCCACCAACTGGGGACCAAGTATTAAAATGCCTGAACTATGAGGGACATCTCATTCAGACTACCACACTGACACTCCATCTTTTAAGGGGAAAAAAAGGCTAAAATCCTTTGAGTTAAGACTTCACTGAACTGGAGGCCAAGGAAGAGAGCTGCTGAGTAGGGATGCGAGCCACAGACAAAGTGAGAAGGAGACTAGAGGCTGACCTTGTAACACCTTGTAACAGCTTCCTCTGGTTCCCATTAAATTCTATAGCATGAGCATAAAGCTCCCTACTCAGTTGTTGACCATGTGCAGCCTGAAGGCCATACCTGGCCACCTCTTGGGTACCACAAAGTAGGCCTCCATCTACATCACCATCTCACAAGCACATGGCATCAAGGACTATATTCACTCTGTACGTTGGAACCTGTGAAGGGAATCTTTCCCTATGGGGCCATTTCTCATAGTGTTAGGGGAGGGGTGGTTAAGAGATAAATAACCCAAGGGGAAATCCCAGGTCTTGACTCCAAATACAGGTGTTTTCTTTGCCTGCAAACACCCACACATACTTTAGCCCCTGCCCCTCCATCCTCCAGGCTTTGGATGCTTTCTCCTTCTGAAGCTTTTCCTTCACCTCAGAAGCTTCCAAGCTTCAGCAGCCTCCCCTCCTTCTCTTTACAGTAGAGGTGAGATATCATCTTCTCCCCTTGGTGTCTCTCATGTAGCCAGGCTAGCCCACCAAACACACTTTGCCCACTGTTTTACAGAAATTCAAGCTGCATTTCTATGTTCCGTGGAACATGGAAGGAGACAATAAAGAACAGCCCCATTCTATTCAAAATAGAGAAAAACGATTTTCTTGTTAGGTGTTTGGGGTTTCCTAGAAGAAAAGTCTGGACTCACATCTCAAGAATGAGATAATGTTTAGTAATGTTTCAACAGCATTGATTGCTAGTTCTAACCACTAGCTGATCGTTCGCTGGTTTTATTTAGTCATTTATTCTGTTAATGTAATTTATCTCAGTTTTAACTTCAAAGTCTCACACATTTATGATTTTCTCCTTTTTCTTTTCATTTATCTGTTTTCTTTCCCCCTTTTCCTCTCTCCCTCACGACTCCTTCTCTCTCTTTTTTAGCACCATCCCTCTCCCCTCTCCTCCCAGTTCCCTCCCTCCTCTGGCTCTTCTCCCTTTCAAAAAAAAATGAGCTATGCAAATTTAATTTTATGTTTACTCACCAATCGTAGGTTTCAAGCTTGAAAACCCATGAAGTCTAGTTAATCATATCTTATGACCCCAGATTCCAGAAAGGTTAGCTACAATGTTAGTTACTTCCTTGCTGTGACAACAAAGTAATTCACAGAAAGAAGAATCTTAGAGGAGAAAAAGCTCACTGGTTGGCTCAGGGTTTCTAAGAGATTTCAGCCATCTTGGAAAGCAAGGCATGGCGGTCAGAGAGGCTACGTCTGTGGTAGCATTGACACATGGCCCAGACAGAAAGAAGTGAGATAGAGACCCACACCCATGGTGGGTATAGCTTTCAAAGGCGTATCACACGTGAGCTGCTTCCACCAGCCAGGTCAGCAGGGGACAGCTGTTCACAGGGCAGTGACCTGGGACCCAAAGGTGGGAACTAAACTTCACTGGGCCCCTCTTCACCTAGGCTTTACCTCTTGGCGGTTTCAAAGCCTTCAAATGAGTGCCACAAAGTAGAGACTGAGAATGCAAAGCCCTAGTCTGTGGTGGGTGGGGACTCAGAGCATCACTTGTCACAGATGGAGTAAAAATGATGAAACGAAGCCTCTGGGTCTTCAAAATCCCTGTGTTCTGTCCTCTTTCTTAAATTATTCTGCTACCCAGAGTTTTAAGCTTTCAGCCTTACAGACATTAGATGAATGATGCTTTTAAGATTTATTTTATTTTATATGCATTTGTGTTTGCCTACATGTATGTATGTGTGCCATGTGCCTGATTCCCGTGGAAGCCAGAAGAGGGTTTTCGGTCCCTTGGAACTGGAGTTCCCAACAGGTGTAAGCTATCAAGTGAATTCTGGAACCGAACCTGGGTCCTCCTCAAGAGCAGCTGCTGTAGAATATTCCTTTACACTGTGTGAAGATACAGTGTATCTTCTGATACACTGAGGCAGGTTTAATAAAAAGCTAAATGGCCAGTAGCTAGGCAGGAATCTGGGGGGTAGCGAGAACGCTGGAAGGAGGAGGCAGAATCAAGGGGAGATGTGGAGGAAGCAGGACATGTATGAGATGCAGTGACAAGTCATGAGCCACAAGGCA
>JAQHUG010000050.1:5348656-5389346 GCA_028555095.1 Dicrostonyx torquatus | reverse complement strand
TAAAGTGGTTTCAAACTCAGGTCCTCAGACCTGAACCTAAGACAATGTTCAGTGGACCATGCCATGCCTGCCCAGCTGGAGGTCTTGAGAGAGTCAAAGGAAAGCGGAATTGGGACTCAAGGGCAGACTATCCTTGTCTTGGTTTTTCTCAGGCCTTGAGATGCCTGTGTAGGTCTAGGTGAATTTAACTCAGTTTTATATACGAACTCCCTCCCGCTCAATATCTGAGTGGCCTTGGCCTTTTGGCCACATCTGTGGCGTCTTTTCAAGAAGGGTTGTTTTTAGAGTCTCTTTCTGGGTCACACTCTGTAGATTGGGGCCTCCCTTGCAAAAGCTCTGCCTAGTAGCCTCTAGACATTGGTTTACAAAATGAACTCATCACCACTAGCTGGGAAGGGGGTTGACTCTGCTGAAAAATATAGACTTGGGGCTAAGAGAGGACCTAAGATGCGTATTTGGATTGGAATCAGGTCAGAGCAGGCTTGAGTTTTAGAAACCATTAGATGAAAATATTTTAGAAGCATACTAGTTAAGTGGCTTGGCGGTGCTGTTTAAAAGTTTACATCACAAGGGGCAGGAAAGATGGCTTAGCGGTTAAGAGCACTGGCCGCTCTTCCAGAGGACCCAGGTTCAATTCCCAGCATCCACATGGCAGCTCACAACTGTCTGTCCAGTTCTAGGGACTCTGGCAGCCTCACGCAGATATACATTTAGGCAAAACCCCAATGCACATGTCTTAGTCAGGGTTTCTATTGCTATGAAGAAACACCATGACCACAGTAACTCTTATAAAGGAAAACATTTAATGGAGTGGCTTACAGTTTTAGAGGTTTAGTCCATTATCATCATGGTGGGACATGATGGTGTGCAGGCAGACATGGTGCTGAGAGAAGGAGCTGAGAGTTCTACATTTTGATCCACAGGGAACAGGAAGAAAACTGAGACACTGGGTGTAGCTTGAGCATATATGAGCCCTCAAACCTGCCTCCATAGGGACACACTTCCTCCAACAAGGCCACACCTACTCCAAAGCTATACCTCCTGCTAGTGCCACTCCCAATTACATTCAAAGCACCAAAGCATATAAAATAAAAATAGATAAAAAAATAAAAGTTTACAGTATAGGGCTGGGAGTGTGGCTTGGCAGGCAAGAAGCCCTGCCTTTGATTCCAAGCACCAAATAAAACTGGGTGGTGATGGTGGTGAACTCCTGTAATCTCCAGCACTTGGTGGCAGAGGCAGGAGGATCAGAAGTTCAAGGTCATTTTTGGCTACATAGCAAAGTTTCAGGCCAGCCTGGATTACAAGAGACATCTCAAAAACAAACAAATAAACAACAAAAAAAACCCCACCAACAACAAAATGCAACAGGCAACTCTCCCAGAGGTTGACATTCTCCCTTCAGAGCTGTGTGGGGCTGAGGCAGGGCCAGTCTACAGTCTGCTCTTCTTAGTCAGGTATTCCCGAGAGCACTGATGTAGAAGGTTCTGGGACCACATTGTGGGAAATTCCCCGAGAGGGTTGCAGCTCTGAAAGTTTGCCTTCAGGGCCGTGGTGCTGCGGGCGGGGTGGGAGTGGAGGGGGACAGAAACCATTTCTCTCTGCCAGCCCATCAAGTTGGGGCTCTCTTCCTGTTTAACTGGAGAAGATAACTTCTCATGGATATGTCTTTGGCTTCCACTATTCCAAGAAGTCTGTGTCTCCAGTCTCCTGCGCCTCTGGGAAAAGAGACTGACAATGTCATGTGACTTTTGTCTGTGGACTTGGTGATGTGGGGCAGGGACAAGCAAGGTTCCCTAGAGTAAAGCCTTGGAATCCTGGCAATAGCTTGGCCTCCTGGGACTGTGCTCTTTCTTAGCTGTCAGGCTGGCCCGAGAAGGTGCCGACGTCATGTGGACTGGGAACTGCACACTCTTTTCTTTTGTTTGTGCTTGGCAGACTGAGAAAAGTAAAAGAGGGAGAAGAGAGACCAGTGGGAGTTGTTGGGGAGATGTCTGAGCCATCCCTAGTGATGCGCTCTGACGGTCTGCTGAGGAGAGCTACCCAGAAGTCCCTTGCTGGAAGTGTCTTTAACATTCTCTGCTTTTCACCATGGCCAACCAGAAGGAAAACATTCTCTCTCACAGTTCAGTCACACACAGACATGGCACTTCAGCGACTTCCAGGAAGCAGCCATGAACCCTGTCAGGGCTGACATTTTCTATTTTGTCTAAAGCACACTGGCCGTAAAATGTTTGTGGTTAGCCAGTTGGTGGCGGAGATTCGCTGTGACAGCGCACAACCGGAAGGACATCAGGACGTGCTACATTGTTGCAAGACTTGAAATGTCCTCTCATTGAATTAATATTTGTTAAAATATATACATGACATACCATGTTTGCAAACAGCTGTTTCTGAATACAGCACCATGATGGACCATTTCTCTCTTTTGAGTCCATTTTTCAGTTGGTATCTAAAGTAACAGGTTTGCTTGTAGTGTCTTCATACATCCTTAGTTTTAATCGGTTGTTCCCATCCCTCCCCTCCTTTCCCTGCCCCTCCCTTTTCCGTGCCCACATCATGTGTTCTGTTCTTTTCCCTCTTGTGGGACTTTTTCTAGTTTCCCAACCTCAGCCCTACTCTCTCCTGCACAAATACCCATACATAAAACTTAGAAGTCAGGGTCTACCTGACTTATGTAATGTTTGCTTTTCTGAGCCTAGGTTACCTTGATTAATATAATACTTTTAAGTTTTGAGGACCTAAGACAGAGATCATAAAAAGGATTGGCCTTTAAACTCCCGTGTAGTATAGCAGTATTGTCAGAGAACCCCGTGCCTGGGTCAGTTGGTCACCTAGTCTGAGTTAATGGTCTTCCAGAAATGGGGAGCCATGATTGTGGCTTCCTGTAGCAGAATCCAGACCAGCATTGTCCCTTTGAAGGACCCTCCTGGGCAAGGACAAAAATGAGATGCTGATTGGGTGGGGGTTGACGGTCCCTAGTAGAGCAGTGGAGAATTCTGCCTCGCTCAAGGAGCAGGGATGAACTCCAAGGCCCGTGAGGACATCGATTTCCACTGCTGGACCTATGATCTTGAACTTGTGTGTCCCAAGTGGCGATTGGCAGCTGTTTAGGAGATCTTTCTGCTCCACTAATTTGGTCCAGCCTGATGGCCCAGAAGTCACCTGCTCTGGTGTTAACTTTCCATTCTCGGGCCATCGTGCTTAGAGGGGGAAATGATAATTTCCAGAGGAGAAACTTCCAAGTCCTCGGGCAGCATTACTGAACTTGGGGCTGGGACTGGGGGCTGGAATTCTTCGAGGTGAGAAGTCTAGGTTTCTATATTGTGTGACTTTCTCTGTTTCAGTCTTGGAAAACATTGTCATTCACACGGCAAAGCCTCCGTGAACTACATTTGAATAGTGATGATGGGGCAGCGTGTGAAAGTTGGGAACTGAATTGCTATTTCTCATGAGATAAATCGAGCAGGGCTATTGGTAGTCCAAAGCCATAAGAGAGCAAGGAAGCTTAGATTATCCCGTTAACATGAGCATTTTGTTAACTCGACCAACTTTATTTTATTGCCACAGGGAACAGAATATTCTGTTAGATAAAGAGGGCTCTGGTCTGTAGGTGGTCTTTGTGTAATTCACTACAAAAGCCATAATTTAAAAAGAGGCTGTAAGAGAAGAGAACAGGAGCTTTCTTCAGTTAATTTGTGGACTAATTATACAGCATTCCAGTGATGAATATTTAAATATGTTCTTTAATGTAGCATAAGCACTCTATTATATTTGTGCATATGTATTTGTTTCTTTTATTTTCGCCTACTCAGCTACACTGAATATCTCAGAACAGGATCCAGATCTTTGGGAAATCTTGTATCCTTTAGGAATAATGTAACTTTGAGTATAGATATGTCAAATGTGTCTGGATCAAGAACAGAAGTAGAGGAGAAGGGAGCCAGCACATAATAACCTCAATAGGAATGTGACATTGCTATCATTTATTTACCTCAGTGAACTGGACATTAAAATAAATCGCAATGGTCAGTCCTTAACCTTAGAAAATGTAAGGCACCGTTGGTCCAACTTTTCTCACTGCTGTGGCGTGACACCTTGGCCAAAAGCAACTTAACAAAGGGTTGATTTTGGCTCACAGTCTGAGGGACGGTCCAGTGTAGTGGGCAAGGTGCCAGACAGGAGCTTGAGGAAGCTGATCACATCGCATCTTGTCTGGAAGCAGGAAGAGATGGATATTGGTCCTCAGCTCACTTTCTCTCGGTCTCGGTCTCTAGCCCCTGGAAGAATGGTGCTGCCCACAATCAGGGTGGGTCTTTTCACATCAATTCACATACTCTAGAAACTTCCATCAAGCTGGCAATTACAGTTAGCCATCACAGAAGGTGAACTGAGCACCTGGGAAGCAGTCGATGTTAATTAATAGCCACCGGTTCCATTGTTTAAACTCCTCGGTTATTCCGCTGAGGGAGCAGAGTCGTTCCACAATGCTGCACTTGGGAGCCATGGTGGTGTCCCTAGAAAAAGAACTGTCGTCGTTTCTCTAAGTATAGTTACAGCTATAGCTGTTGCCTGCAATAAGAAACCAATTCAAAGGGTCTCAAATGCACAAAAGACACCAGGACCTAAGGAGGAAGAGTAAACATTTATCCATCAAATGAACATAGTTATAATGGTGTGTGTGAATCTGGCTGGGAAGGTTCCTGTTCAGCGCTGCTACCTCCTGCTTTGGGCAGTGCGGGGTGGATGGGAATGGAAGATGGGAGAATGTTCCAGGGTGGGGCTGGGCAAGGCAGGATGAATGGCTGGGAAGTGGAACAGAGACTCCTTCTTACTTAGGGACAACAACACTTTTACTGTAAGTCCCCTCGGGGAGTAGGGAACACCAGGGATTTTTTTTTTCTTTTGAATGTGGAAGAGTCAAGTTTTTTTCATCAGGTTAGTTAGGAAGTCTTGCGAAAAAGAGAAAGTCCAAGGCCAGGACAGAGTGCCTGATGCAGAGGATTGTGGGATCTCTCTTGGTGTCTGGCGTCCTCCTGGGAGCATCTTGGTATTAGTGAGCTCTCATAGCAGCTTAGACCAGTGTTTCTCAAGACCCTTTCACAGGGGTTACCTAAGGCCACCTGCATGTCACATGTCTACACTGCGATCCATAACAGTTGCAAAATTACAGTTAACGAAGTAGCAAGCAACTAATTTTGATGGTTGGGGGTCACCACAACATAAGGAACTGTGTTAAAGGGTCGTAGCATTGGGAAGATTGAGAAGCACTGGCTTAGATGACGTCTGAGCAGCGCTGTGCAGGTGAAAAGTCAAAGCTGATTCGCCGTTTTCAACTCATCGTGCTTTGACGGGCTTGTTGGTGTTGTATCGTGGCCTGGCAGACATCAGAAACTGGAGCTGGGTGTTTGCGGTTCTGTGTCCTTTGGGGAGACAGTGGTGAGGATCACTGTGTTACGTAATTTTCCATGCTAATCTCGACACGACTCTGGATTACTGCCGCGTCTACCGTGGTTGACTTTTGTATCTGACACGTTGTTCTCCCTCTCAGGTGTGTGGACGACACGGTCTCTTTACATGAAGACGAGGACGACTGCTCTGGGCTCAGGTATGACTCACCCTTTGTTCTGATTTGTGACAACAAGTGACCCTCTGGGTCTGGAGTCTCTTTTCGGAACCCAAACATCTTTTCTCTGAAGCATGCCTCTTCTGAGCCGAGTATAGCGGTGTGAGCCTCCAGACCCTCAGAGCCGAGCCTTGAACAGAAAATGTATCCGTAGCTGGGCGGTAGTGGCACACACCTTTAATCCCAGAGCTCGGGAGGCAGAGGCAGGCGGATCTTTGTGAGTTCAAGACCAGCCTGGTCTACAAGAGCTAGTTCCAGAGCAGGCTCCAAAGCCACAGAGAAACCCTGTCTTGAAAAAACAAACAAACAAAAAAAAAAAAGAAGAAAAAGAAAAAGAAAAAAGAAAAAAGAAAACGTATCCGTTAAATTTGACAATGCACCTTCATCCTTAGTCACTAAACACGTGTTGAATGTCTGGGATCCCATTATGGAGGGTTCTGGATTCTGACCTGGATGAGGAACAAATGCTCCTGGAAAGGATGCTGCTGCTGCTTCCTTTTCCTGCCTGGCCAGGGACTTGAGTAGATGCGTAGCACCCCACTTCACCTCACTAGAGGCAGTAGAGCTCATCGGAATGGGTTAAGTCCCCACCCCTGGCTTGACTCTAATGTCTAAAGCCATTAGTGACGTGGAAAAAAGTGTAATTGGGTCACTAGCACTGTCCCCCCACTCCCTGCCCCAGCTTCTTACCCTTACTTCTTCTTGTTGGATAAGCCACCAATTCTGGTGGCTTCTGCTCACCCCCACCCCCTCAACAGCTTAGTGAGCTCAGTCACCTGCAGGAAGGTGTGTTGAGTGGTGGGTCTGGTGGGGGACCTTCCCTCCCTGGACTTCCCGCTCTGGCTTCATGTGTCTGAGCAGCTGGGGACTGTTGCTTCCTATTGCACCTTACCACAGTGCTTTCTTGGGTGCAGGTGGCAAAAGTGCCCAGGAAGTGGCTGCTTCTAGTGAATTGCCAGAGAGTAGGGTTGGTGATACTGACCATACAAACCTAAGAGTCTAACGCAGAGAACCCAATTCATACCCTCATTTAGCTATGGCTACAATTGCTAATTTGCTAGCTCTATGGAAAGTAAAATGCCTGGAGATTTAAGTGGGGCAGATGGTTTCAGGGGAGAACATTGGCCTTTGGGCATACTATATGGAACCTGATGATTGAGTGAAAAATACAAGTGCCATCCCTGCCAGAACTGAGTAGGGGGAGTAGGGTGTGTGAGTGTGAGACTGGGAATTGAACCTAGGACCTTGACTAGGCAAGGCATTAACCATACCACTAAGCCATATCCCTAGCTCCCTCTTCCTTTCTTCTGCTTTTTGTTAGGAGACAGAGCTCACTAAATTTCCCAGGATGGACTTCAGGTTTGATCTTCCTGCCTCAGCTTCTAAAGTTGCTGGGATGGCAGGCGTGTGCCACTCAGCAGTAACTCATCCCTGGGGGAACCCCCACATTGGGATCTTGTTCTATGTTGCATTCAAGGCATTGCTCAAAGGCCTGGCTAGGGGAAATGTATCACTGGACTTAAAACTCATCTGGATGACTTGCCTCCTCTCCAAACGGAGCCATGTTGCAAACTCTCTTTGCCAATGGACAGGAAGTATCATGGCTTGAGCCAAGAATTTGGCCCAAGAGACTGAGATCTGTTTGATGATTCTGGGAGTGTTTGAGTTGGTCTGTCTGCTGGGTGTGCCGCTTAACCACAGCACTTTTGAATCTTAACCTGTAAATTTGGGACCTCAAGTACCTAGGCTGAAGGCCTCACGTTGTTATAGTGGGAGGGAAGAAGGATACACAGTGAAAGCCAGGCGTCTTCAAGTGAAGACTTAGATGCATGGGAAGGGACAGTGACAGGATGCATGGGGCTGTACTCAGTTGGCCCGAAGCTCTGGGTTCAATCCCTGGTACCATATAAATCAGGCATGGTAGTACCTGTCTGTAATCCTAGCACATGGTGGGTGCAGGAGGGAAGACAGGATCCAAAGTTCAAGGTCACTTTTGAATAATAGTGAGTTCAAGGCCAGTCTAAGATACGTGAGACCCTGACTTAAAAATTAAAAACAGAGAAACAAGAATGGCATTCAGATTTCTTGAGTGCTTAGGCTTATAAAATTTGCCCTTGCCTGGGTTCCCTCTGACTACAGCGTGGCAAATCTCATCAGCTCTTTTCATTACAGGTTTATCTGTGTTGGGTCTGTTCTAAATTGGGCCTTTCTTCTTGCAGAGATGAAAACAATAAAGAGAACTACCCACAGGTGGGGGCTCGAATAGACGAGCTTGCTCCGCCCTCGCACGAGACCCAGCATGTAGAGCAGACCCTGCTGCTGGATGGAGTGCTGAGACCCAGCATGGGTAACTTCAAGTCCCGGAAACCCAAGTCCATCCTCAGAGCTGAGAGTGGCCGGAACCACGGAGAAAGCCAGGTACGACTCCACTATCAGGTCTTGGTCATGGAAAGGCCTCCCTGGTTCGATGAGCAAAGTGGGCTCATTGCTGTACCGTCAGCCAGCGTGTATGTGGTCTCAAATATGGTGACACTCTCTTTAGGCACTAGATAATCTGAGAACTCTAAAATTCTGGCACCCCCACCCTTTTTTTTTTTTTTCCAAGACAGGGTTTCTCTGTAGCTTTGGAGCCTGTCCTGGAACTAGCTCTGGCTGGCCTGGAACTCACAGAGATCTGCCTGCCTCTGATTCCCGACTACTGGGAATAAAGGCGTGCACCACCATCGCCCAGCCCCAAACTGGCATTGTTAAACATGAGATTTTGATTGAAAGTTGCAGTATGTTCTTTGGAGAGGGCTTGGCGTTCATGCAAGATGAAGCCTTTGTGCAGACTTGGAGTCCCTTCACGAAAATTAGGAACCTCAGTTTGCTCTCTAGCTAGTCTCCTTCAGCTAAAATGGAGTGGCTTCGGATGCACAGCTATGCACGTTATGTTGTGTTGTAGTTGGATGTAGTATTTGGGTTTCTGAAGTCAGTAAATATTAAAATGGATGATGAATGAATAAAGCATCTTTCCTAGTACTTTACTAATAAGTTTATATGCATACAAATGTGTTTTTTCTTTTGGAGACACGTTTCCTATGTAGCTCAGGCTAGCCTCAAACTCACTATCTTCCCGCCTCAGCTGGATGACAGATCTGTACCATCATCACCACTCTCGGCTGATAGTTTAAAATCTGATTTTTTTCCCCTAGTTCTCTAGAAATACAGTAAAAAAAAATCATCTAATCAAAAAGTCCCTGATAATTTATGTCCTTAGGAGATATTAAACAAGTGTGACCTTTCACAATCCTACTAGGAAGTTCCTTTCTGACTCCAGAGTTGCATTTGTGACATGGCAAACATAACCTTTGGAACATGGCCGTTCCATGTTAGTTGGGTTTGATCGTTTGCTAACACTTCACAGTCACCTAAAGAGTAAGGCAGGAGGCTCACGTGTGCTGGGTTAATTACATACTGCTGTCGGGTCCAGTTTGCAAACTGATATCAGGTCATCTTCTGAGAACAGCCTTGGCTGGGTAGCTTCTTTGACTTCGTTTCTTGTGCCTTTGCGGTTTTAGACTGTCGGCGTTGTGACCTCTGGTTAGGTCCTTTATTTTCCGGTGAGGCTCAAATACCCATCGCATTGTGAAGCTGAGAGATAATTACCTTAAGCTCAGACTTTCCTTGTGGAGAGAGGCAGGCACATGAAATATCCCTCGTTTCTGATAGGCTTGAGGTTCTAAATCCATGGCAGCCTCTCCCTGCAAAAGAGCTTGGGCTGGGGATGCAGATTCTGAACTGACTAGTCCTAGGTGGTGGGATGGGGGAGGGATGGAGTGGGGAGGAGGGGGCCATCTGCTCTGACATCTTCTTGGGTCACCTGTGAGGCTTCCCAGTGGCCAAGCCACTCCTCCTCAGTGCCTTCCTTCTTGCTGTTCTCTAGTGTGGCTTCAAAGAGATGACACCGTCATCACTTGTAATGAGGTGGCAATGGGGCATGTAATTCCCAGCCTGTTGCTGATTATAAAGAAGGTTACAGGAGCTAGATGAGCCGGCAGAGGCTCTTGCTCAGAAGGCTGCATTGCCTGGTTGGAAGGTAGGCCTCCCAGGAGAATTTAAACGCCCTGTTCTGAACCACTGAGCTTCATTCGCTGATACAACATTGCAGGAAGGGTGTAGGTTGCATAATAGACTTTCCCAATCATATATCCTGGTTGAGGAAAGACAGTTTATTATTGAACATATACAGATAGGCCCATTGTGTTGAAAAATCACATGGTTATGAATGTGGGTGGGCGTGGGTTGGGGGCAGAGGGCAAGAGTCTAAGGCATCATTTTTAAATGTTTCTTCTCAATTCACATAAACACTGTGTGTGATATTGTTAGGGGTTACAGGTTGGTGAAACTGACAGAGGAAGTCTATCGTTTCAGAAAATAGAAAATCAAAATGCTGAAAGAATAACTAAGACAAAATCTCCCCGATCAATCCACTGGGTCTTTATTTCTTGTTCTTTCTAGTAGTCTTAGGTTGGCTATGTCATGGAGCCATCAGCCTTTCACTTGAAGTTTTAAAAACCCTGCTGTGGTCCACTGATATCACCAGGGTGTACCCTCGGTCTGTCATCTTCAAAGCATCAAGTGCTTGAACTTTCTTGTTCTTCACCACAGGCGTGCTTGAGATTGTTCTTGGTCCAAGACACAAACTGGCATAACACTAAGTACAACCTTAAGCCATCTCTGCGAGACCAACAACTGTCTGTAGATGACAGAAAATGGAGGAGCTGTGACGAACTGACCCCCAATGTAGGAGGAAGGCTTACTTGTTGGTTCCTGGCCGCCCGGCTAGCTTAGACCCAAAATAATTACACAGAAACTGTCTTAGTTACATCACGGCGAGGCCCACTAGTTCTAGCTTCTATTTGGCTCTTACATATTAATTTAACCCATTTCTATTAATCTGTGTATTGCCATGTGGCAGTGGCTTACCAGCAAAGTTCCCAGCGTCTATTTCTGGTGGGAAATAGAAGCCAAAGTTCCATGGCTTCTCTGTAACTCTGCCTTCCTCCTCCCATGCTAGAGGCCAAACCAATTCTTTATTCATTAACCAATAAAAGCAACACATAGACAGAAGGACCTTTCATACCATTTCCCCTTTTCTGTTTAAACAAAAATTAAGGCTTTAACTTTAACATAGTAAAATTACATACAACAAAACATGTATCAAGCAAGAATTACAGTTACAATATTTATATCTACTTTACCTTTTATCATAACTAAGGAAAACTATAACTATAAATTATTCAACTCCATCAAAACCAGGAAGTGCATTGTAAGCAACTTCCAAAATTCTAGAATTGACAGAGACATCTTGCTGCCTGGACAGTCACCCAAAGTTCTTCTGTACCATTGGGGCATCCATCTTCAGCCTACAGGCCCATAGTATCCAGAAGACTTTTCATGAAGCAGGAAATCTCAAAGACAGTTCTGCCTATATTGGCAGTTTGTCCATCATTTTCTTCTGTATCCTGCAGAATGTCTAGCAGACTCTTTCATGAAGCGGGACCCCTGAAGGATTGTCTCAACTTTAGGCAAGTTAAGCAGTCATTTCTCTGTGGGTTCTGCATGTCCAGTTCATGAAGCAGTACAGGCAAGAACAGTTTCTTGCCCAAGTGGCTAACCAACTCCATTTAAACCTATATTTCTTAATTATACATTACATTTTTAGATGAAATTCACAAACAATACCTTAATCAAGAGCAGAAATATATATAACAAAATTGACATAGAAATGTCTATCAATAAACCAAGATCCATATCAATGCAAAGTATCTATCTCTAAAGCACCCCAATAATTTTGAAATCTGAAAGTCTGTGTACCCATCACGCCAACAGTGCGAACAAAACACTATATCCTCAAAATTAGAAAGAGTGCCTTGAAGGATGATAATGAAGGCTATTGCCAAGGAGCTGGGCAGCATAGCTTCTGATTTTTTTTTTTTTAATAAAAATGTATGGACATAGTTCTTACACAGGGTAGAAAAACACCTTGGTCTACAACCTGATCCTAGAAGACAATACTAAGGATATCAGCGGAATAATACACTAGGCGGGGAATAGGTCTATATTTTTATTAAGCTCCATAGGCCATCTGTCTTGCTTTTAGCTAGGATATAATTGCGAAAGAATCCATTATGCAACTAGCATTTTGTCTGTATTGTTATATTTGAGAATGAAGTTCATTGAATCAGATAGAACAGGCCACTTAGTCCTACAAGGACTGTGACTTCTGACGTAATATGGGCTACAGTACAACTCCATCCCCCATCTGAAAACCAGTGGCTTAGTTGACGTGGATTCAGATGAAGAAGGCTACATAGGTTTACACAGTATCTGTGATTATCGCTGATCACACTTAGTCTTGGCTGTCCCATGTAATGCCCCATCATGGCTTAGATAAATGTTGACAGAGTTATCTCACAGGGGTTTGGGTTGCAAGGTAAATGCGACAGCCACGAGTTTTACCTTACGCTGTGGCAGAGAGTTCTGTGTGTAAGACTATGGGTTCTTTGGAAGGGGGCTGGATCTGAGCATCCTTTCTTAACCATAAATCTTCTGGCCTCAGAAAAGCCACTGAGTTCTAACTGCTTGTTTACAGGATTTTTATTTCCCCAAAGCACCCATGAAAACCTACAGGAGTCAGCTCTTTTAAATTGAAAAGCGCCTGCGTCCCCATAGGCCTGTGGTTGCTGCCAGTTCAGAGTTTTCTGTTCATGAAGTTTGAATGCACAGCCCAAAGTTGCTCTGTAGTTGGATTCTAATCAGATACCTGGGGGAAATGAGGCTCCTAGCGATAGTGGACATTGTGGCTTAATCCCCCATTTTTCTTGCCTTTCTCTCAATAAATCCCATATTCAGATGTAGCAGGTCCCCTTTGATGGGTCATGTTCATATGTTACTTTGAGCATCCTTCTCTCTTGACCTTGGCCACATGCATGAGAAAGAAGTGAAGAAAGAGAATCTGGAGGTCATCTTTGTGTGTGAAAGTTTCAGGTTTTCATCCTCTTTAAATGACTCCAGAGGGGAGGGATTGGGCGTATTTACTGATAGAATAGACCAAGAACCGTGGAGAGAGTGGAGGGCCTGTCCTCTAAGAAGCTGAAGCATTTGAGTTGAGAATGTCTATTTGAGCCACAGTTTTCCTTGTGCTTGCTTTTCCCTTTCTCTCCTAGCCAAGTTATGTGGGGAAAAAACATGACTTGGACAAAGGTCCCCTGAAGGAATGGTCGCCTGAAAAGCCAAGTTTTAGGGTAACAGTTTGTAACATGAGGGCCTGCTTGCTCGTTGGGGTTTCTGTCCCGCCTGCTACCCCACAGCCGGCAAGCCCCAAAGAAAATCACACAGAGGTCTCCATAAGATTATAAACTGATTGGCCCATTAGCTCAGCCTTCTTACTAGATCTTGTAACTTATATTAACCCATTGTTCTTATGTTAGCCACATGGCTGGTACCTTTTCTCAGTCAGGCAGCTTACATCCTGCTTCGTAGATGGACTGCACAGGAATGGCAAGGGAGCTTCCTGCTTCCCCAAATTCTCCTGTTCTCACCTCTACATCCTGTCTGGTTTTCCCGCCTATACTACCTGCCTGGCCAATCAGCATTTATTTAAAACATGATTGACAGATTACAGAATTGTCCCCCACCAACAGTTAGTAAAATTCCTTGATACAGTTAAAGTCAAAGCAAGATGTGCCCCTCTCTGCTTATTCTAAAGCCCGGTCTGGCTGGAACCCACGGCCAGCATGTTTCTGTTTAGAGTATCTAGTTAGAGAACAATTCCCTTCCCAAGGAGGGATGCTGACTCAATGCATGGATTATGCAACCCAGTGTTTTGTGAAAAATTAAAAGTGCTTGTTTTGAGTGTTGTAGAGATCAGAACATCCGTCCTCCACAACCTGATGTGGGAGGACGAAACCTGGATGGCACAAGCCACTTCCTGTGTTGGCGCTCCAAGCTGTCCAGAGGCCATTCAGTTTTAGTGCTGGGAGACAGGAGTCTTGTCTTCCTTACTCCTCACCATCTGGCACCGGGCTGTGCCCCATCCGTATGTCCTCCCCTCTGGTGGCTATTTTAACAGAATACAAAAAGTAGGAGGCTCGGAGGAGAGCTTTTCTGCAGTGCGTTGTGGGCTGCCAGCCTCTTGCTAACCCACTTCCTTGGGGAGACCAGCTGTTTGGTCTGGCATATGGAAGCATCGAGTTTCTTCCATTTGGCTGCAGGAGGGTTGTTAGCAGGCTGGCATGTGATCTAGATTTGCTGGTGAATTTTTCGTTTTCATCCTTCTGCAGAAGAAAAAAAAAAGAAACTTTAAATACTTTCAGGCAAATAACCTTTAAAATATTTACTGTCTTTCTCTTTTTGGAAGATAGAGTTCTTATTGCAATCGACTCTAAATTAGAAGAAAGATAGTTTTCATTCTCTGCCACTGTCCCCTGCCATCACAAATAGCAAAAAATGCTCTCTCCAGCTCTGGGTCTGTTTTGTATGCAGTTTTGTTCTTCCTGAGTATGTTGTGAGCACGGGCACACTGTGGTTCCCTCGTTTACCTTGGGTGTTTGTCTTCACTCGTGTTTATATTATTTCTCAGCACTAGTATAGATGTTTTACTTCAATTCCTGATGCAGCATAGATTTTCTGTGAGATCTTACTTACAGAAAAGAGAAGTGGACCTTTGGTTTAGTTTCCCAGTTTTCGTCCTCTCTGATTGGAGGGAGATAGAGTGGTGATTCCGTGGCATGGAGCTCTGACAAGTGAAGCCAGCAGGTTGGTGTTTAGTTTACTGGCATCCTACGATGGGTGGTCAGCTTTATAAGCTTAATTTTTAATTAACAGTGTTTTAAGTCTTGAAGCTGATGGAAGGTGTTTCTAGAGAGGAACCTAGGATGTCTGGAAAGTAATTTCATCATGTTTTGAAAGTAGACAAATACATTATTCAGAATGATGTGAAGGAATCTAAAGAGATAAGCTTCATTGATTCTTCATGCATTAACTCTGAGAGATGTAAAAATCGAAAGAAAAAGAGATACTCATGGAATGTCATTCCAAATGAAATAACGGAGCTAAAGGTTGTAAGTTTGCCATCAATGGGAATCTGAGAAATGGGATTACGGTGCGAGGAGCCACATCAACTGATGATTGCAATGCAGGTTTCAGGATTTCCTTTAAAAGATGAAAAAGAGTAACTGGAGTTATAGCTCAGGGCTAACGAGCTGGCAGCCAAGCATGTGAGAGGCCCTGGCTCCATCCATAACCCCTACCTCTCTTACACACACACACACACACACCATGCATACACACACACACACACACACCATGCACAAGCATGCAGAACAGGGAATTATTGATGGTATAGCCAAGTGTAGCCATAGAGAATAGTAAGGACTTGCCTCCATGTACACACTGTCTGGAATATTTAGCAGGGAGGCAGATTGCTTCCACAAAGAACAACTGTTAAGTTTCCCCCTTTGCCCCATTATACATCTTTTTTTTTTACATGTAAATAAAATCTAATTTATTTTGGATCTTCTCTATGTAGTTACAATTTCTATATTGCCATAACCATATAAATTCAACCTAGAGTGAAGAATGATCAATACTTGGAAGAAGGGGGGTCTCCTCTGTGCGGCTGCTCCATTGCACCGGAGCCCCTCCATTGGCTTCCAATATTTGATGCTTCCACCCAAGGGTCCTTCAATAAATCCCAGAGATGAACATTTGAGTAACAGTCTATTGATGGAGTAAAGTGAATGGCCTGTAGGTACACCAACGGATTATATTGGTTGTCAGCTTGACAGGATGTCTTTGGGCATGTCTATGAGGCGTTATCTAGATTAAAGTAGGAAGACCCACCCTAAATGCTCCCATTGCTTAACTGGATAAAAAGGAGAAAGTTGGTTGGAGACCAGTCCTCATCTCTTTCTGCTCACCTGTCACCTTGCTGGTTGCACCATGTGACTGGCCACCTCTTGTTCCTGCTTTCCCAACTTCTCCCCATCATGACGGACTGAACCCTCAAGCTGCCAGTCCAAATCAACTCTTCCTTCTTGTGGCTTTGGTCAGGTGTTCTGTCACCCACAATAACACAAGTAGCTGATGGGGTGCAGATGGATAGGCGTTCATGTGCCTCCTTAAGTATGGACTTCGTATGTGTCAGGAAATTGAAGTCACTTTTTTATGTACCTTTCCTAGTTTTGCAAGATGCAGATGATTGAATTTCTCTTCAGAGGTTTTTGAGGGTTACAAGGTGTGAGGGACATAGCTCAGTGGCTTCAGCACTATCTAACACACAGAAACCCTGGGGTCAATCCGTGCAAGTTAAAAATAACACAGGTGGGCTGAAGAGATGGCTCAGTGGTTAAGAGCACTGCCTGCTCTTCCAAAGGTCCTGAGTTCAATTCCCGGCAACCACATGGTGCCTCACAACCATCTGTAATGGGGTCTGGTGCCCTCTTCTGGCCTGCAGACATACACACAGACAGAATATTGTATATATAATAAATAAATGAATATTTAAAAAAAAACACAGGTAAGATATAGACTTACATGTTCAGCAGCTTTTAGGAGTGAGGGCCAAACGGTGCATAGAATGCTTTATTTTCATTTGGCTGAGTATATCTTAAGCCCCACTAAATGAAGACTCTTGAATTGAACTAGGCCAGTAATCCAACCAACAACCTGGAACCTTAGTGATTTAGACCCACAAAGACACACTTTTCACAACTTCTGTGTAGCCCTTGTTAATCAGTGGAAGGGATCCTTCCACTTCGTGGAAGTCAGTGAGTGAGCTCTCTTAGAAAGAATGCCTTGAACTGAACACTTCTGGCTTGGGAGTCTCCGAGAAAAAGGATCTAGAGGCTCCTATGCCAATGACTCAAAGTTCCGGGGTTCCACAGAATTTGTATTCTCTCATAATTAATTGTCCAGAGTTGGTCATGTGTTATCCTGCTAATTACAACCCTGTAATGCACTGGACCAGGATGTGAAACCCTACACTATACAGTCAGGGACAGCGGATGAGTGATGGCCAGCAGCACACAGACTTTCACATTGTTTATTCAAAGGAGTCTCTAATGCAAAGAAGACTCTGTTCATTGGTCTTCCCCCACTTCCGCTCTATCAAAATACAGAAGTATTAGTGATGTTAATGCCAAAGATCAGAAGAAAAGAACACCGACTAGCTTTGTTGTCCTGTTGTATTGTTTGAACAGGAGCCCAGGTTTTCTGCAGCATCCCATCAATTAAACCCTCCTGTTGTTGTTTCGAGGAACAAGAAAAGCTGGTCTGGTTTCAATTCCTCTCCATTGCAATGTGACGTGTTAGAGCCCGCTGCTTTGTTTAGAGGGCAGAAAGTGGTTTTACTCTTGTAGAAGAGAGTCACTTTGGGTCATGGCAACCTTTGAAATAGGGACAATTCTGGGGGTGCGTCATAATTCAGAAGCATTTGTTTGTGTGTGTGTGTGTATTTATTTATTTATTTATTTATTTTGAGACAGGGTTTCTTTGTGTAGTCCTGACTGTCTTGGAACTAGCTCTGTAGACCAAACTAGTCTTGAATTTCAGTTCCAGGAGACCCAATGCCCTCTTCTGACTTCCATATACATGAAATAAAGACAAACGGATCTTTATTTTATTTTACTTTATTTTTGGAGACAGGGTTTCTCTGTGGCTTTGGAGCCTGTCCTGGAACTAGCTCTTGTAGACCAGGCTGGCCTCGAACTCACAGAGATCCGCCTGTCTCTGCCTCCCGAGTGCTGGGATTAAAGGCGTACGCCACCACCTCCCGGCCCAAGAGCAGATTCTTCTTTCTCCAAGGTAAGATGATGGTTTAGTAAGGGCTGGCAAAGCCTGTTCTGGGACTTGGAAGAAAAGCTGTTTAGAAAGCCCAGATAGCAGACAAATAATGAGCTGACGTTTTGGGCAACTAAGGTTTGCCAGTCTAAACGTTGTCAAACATAGTTAGAGATGACTGTGAGGCTGTGTCAACTGTACGCCTGCAGTTTGGGGCTCTGCGCTTTCTGGAAAGGTATAGTTGCCAGATGAAATATAGAATGGCTTACTAAATTTGAATTGCAGATAAATAATATTTTTAGAATAAATGCGGTCTAAATATTGTCTGCTATGGACTTAAAGTACTTAACATAAACTCGAGGTTTATCTGAAATTTAAATTCAGCTGAGTACCCTATAATTTATTTGCTAACTCCGTGAGTCCATCAGGAATGAGAAGCATGGTCTTTGACCAAGCTCTTTCCTCCCAGGGGACACATGTGTAATTGTGCCTCTGTCACTCCAGACCTACCAGAAAATAAAGTTTTCCTATTAGGGGCCAGAGAGATGGCTGATTGGTTAAAAGTCCTTGCTGCTCTTTCAGAGGACCCAAATTCAGATTCTAGCACCTGCATTGTGCAGCTCAGAACTGCCTGGAAGCGACTCAAAACAGCGTCAGTGTCTGACACCCTCTTTTGGCCTCTTGGGGGCGCTGCACTTACATAAGCATAAAATGAAATCTTTATAAACTGTTTGTCTTCTGAGGATAAAGGTGGTCTAGAAAGGGTACCCAACAGTTTGTTGAAATCAAGACTTGTTCCGGTGTTTGTTTTCTCGTTAGGGTTTAGATTACATAAATACCTAGGGGGAAAACTGCCGGCACTGTCAGGATGAGATGGTATCCAGAGGGGTTGAAACTCTTTATCCAGAGTTTTTCGGTCACCCTTCTTATAGGATCCGCCTTGCCTGGGTGGTAGCCACGATAACCCGGTAAGAAGGCTGAATTTCATGAGGGACTTCTATGTTAAAATGATAAAAAGTGACACAGTTTCTGCCCCAGAAAAATGGTACCCTGCTTTGTGCTAATCCTATTGAAGATAAGCTGCCAGCCAGCCAGCGCTTGGTGGCTTAGAGAAGCGTGGGTTTTTACTGAGGCTCGTGTTGTGTGCATGCTCGTGCGTGAGGACGGCTGAACCTTTTGAAGCACTGTCGTCCCGTAACTGCCTCTGGTGCAGCTATCTGATGCTTGTGACCATGGTGGGACTTGCCCTTCTCATCCAGCAAAACCCCGACTTTGTTTTGTAATAAATCTTCTTGTCATCCATGACCCTCGTGTCTTTATTGCTTCATAAGCCGTAGTCACCATTGAATTGCTGGCTGGTAATGTCATGGGCCAGGGTAAGTTCCTGTAGCAAAGGGTCATGCAGGTATTAGATTTGTGGGACTTTTAGCTGCAACTAACATTAAACCCCAACAGGGAAACTAACTTGAAACAAATGTTTCAAGTTAGGTTGGTTTGCCAGCTTGGCATAAGGTTGTGCTTGGCTGTTTAGCATGTTTTTATTCAGAAAACGTTGGCCATCCTTAAGTATGACCTGGCAGAATTGGATGCCCAGGGACATCCTTGGCTGCTACAGTTTGTGGCTTCATGAAGGACATGGTTCCACCTCCTTTTCCGTAAGCAGCGTCTTTGTCACTCTAGTGAAACTGACAGCTGACTCAGAAATGCCAACAGTCACCTAGAGACTAAGGTTACCAAACGCTATTACTCATCAATGTTTAATTAACAAGATTCACTGTGGCATCTCTATATATGCACGCCTGGTCCATTAATCCTGTCTGGTTTCCTTTCCCCTACCCTCTCCCTTCGCTCTCTTCCGGGTCCGGTAGCTCTTGTTCTGTTGTGTTTGTGCATCTGGGAGAAAATGTGACAGTTATCTTTCGATGTGGTGTATTTTACTTAACGTAGTATCTTTTGGCTCCATTTCTCCTTCAAAGGACACAATTTTGTTCATTGTGTATTTATAATCCTTCCCCCCACCCATGTGTTGGTGGCACATAGGCTCATTCCATATCACAGCCATTTTGAATAGCACCTGTAGTAAGCATGGGCATTACCTTTCTTTTAATTTAATAATTTAGTCTTAATTATTAAAAACTCTGACCTTTCTACCTTTGAAAATAAAAAGAAAGCGAGCAAAAGACAAAAAATAATAATAATTAAAAAAAGAAACAAAAACAAAAACCCTTCTGTTAAATTGCTAAAGCTCTTACCCATTGTGCTAAACAAAAAAACCAAAATCCCAATCCCAGCACTCGGGAGGCAGAGGCAGGCAGATCTTTGTGAGTTGGAGACCAGCCTGGTCTACAAGAGCTAGTTCCAGCGCAGGCTCCAAAGCCACAGAGAAACCCTGTCTAGAAAAACCAAAAAAAAAAACAAACCAAAAAACCCCCCCAAATCCCCAACTCCAAAACCCCAACAGCCCGGGGAATTAGGAATCATTTCTGGTAGGGGCGGTGTCTGCAGGAACAAGGGTTGGCGATGGGAGAAGCCTGTGGGCAGGTTGGTGCTGGTTCGGAATCATGGCGACTCCAGAGGGCGCTGTTCTGTGAAGCCTTTAACAGGTAGTCAGTCCGCTGTGTGCAGACTGGGGCGGTATGTTGGTTGGTACTGGTCCTTTGGCGATACCGAGAAGGGCTAGGAGATGAGCAAAGCACACTGCTGTCCTGAGGGATTCTGCAGGCAGCGCCTTCCCTAGACTGGAGGTTGGCGCGTAGTAAAGGGAGGGAAGAAGAAAGCCGCTAGTGCGGGAATTCATCTCCCTGCTCTCTGGCCGCCATGATGCGAGCTGTCCCCACCAGTGTGTCATCCCTGTGGCGTGCCAAATAAACTCACCTTCCGCTCAGGTTGTTTGCCAGGGAAGGGAATGAACTCACAGTGGTGAAAAGTGATCAGTGCCTGTGGCCTCAAGGTAGAATCAGGGTTGGCAGTCCGTGTGAAGAGGCCGCGGAGGCTCATGATGAATCTGTCAGAGGCTCTAATCTCTGGCAGCAGGCACAAAATTCTGATTCTAAATGTCATGAAATTCTTTGCAGGCTTCATTAAAAAAAAATAGGTTTTTTCCCCCCCCAAAACTGGTTGCTATCATAATTCTTTAGCATTACTTTACTTTCCTAACTTGAACAACCAGGATTTGGGTTCAAGTTTTAAAATGACCCAACCAGAGTTTATGATGGTATCTGCTTACAAGATGAGAGCCTCTGAAGACACTCCCCTGACTAATGGCCTGACTAATGGCTTTCAGAGTTGGTTTACGTTGACTTCCTCCTACTCATGGTCTAGGAGGTTTCTGTGACTCATCTCAGAGACTTCTGATGCTGCGGGCATCTCTGCACCTGCTCCATCTTGACACTGGCTTCTACTCCGTGTATCTGTAGGCAGCCTTGTCCCGGGTGTCAGAAGCAATAACTCATTTAATTCTCATGACTACCCCTGAGGTACATTGGGTCTTAAAGTTCCTTTCTGCAGCAGAGGAAACGGAAGTCATTTGCTCCAGGCTGTAGCAAGTGAACGAGATGGTGTTGTCTTTTTATCCTTTTTTTAAATTGTATTAAAAGCTGGCTTGGGCTGACTGTTGATCTGGAGGGTGCATTAAACATGACAAGGAGCTTATCCATACCCACAGCAAATGGGCTCCACGGGATGTTCACTTGTCTAGAACCTTGTGGACAGAGGCTGACCGAACTGAAGAGAAAGGAGATCTCTTTCTATTTCCGGAAGGCTAGATTTAAGTTAAAAGAATTTAACTCATTTTCTCATTAATGGGGATGAATGTTTTGTCAGCATGAATGTCTGTGAGCCACATGCATGCTTGGTGCCCACAGAGGTCAGAAGAAGGTGTTAGATACCCTGGAAGTGGACTTAAAGACAGTTGTAAGCTACCATGTGGGTGCTAGGAATCGAACCCAGGGTCTTCTGGAATTGTGGCCAGTGCTCTTAACTACTGAGCCATCTCTCCAGTCCCAAGGTCTAATTTTTAATAGGGAGATCCATTGCAGGTGAGCCTCCATGTGTGTGTTATAGAGAGAATGGGCAGGAATAGAGAGATACTTTAGTACTAGCAAAGAGCCTTTGTAAGCATGCAAGTGCGGTTTGAGAGTTCGGAGGCATTATGGGAGTACTCGTCTCTTCGGTCGTGATCAGGACGGTCCTGTTTAAGTGTGACACAGGAGCAGGGCGGTCCTGTTTAAGTGTGACACAGGAGCAGGACGTAGCAAGATGAGTCTCTGCCTCTCACGTGCTGTGGCGACTCTGCTTGTTTTATGCTGCTGTCTGGGCAAGCTGACAGGTTGCTAGCTGGTCGCTGGAGTTTAAGGAATTGTATTGAGGATGAAGAATAAGCTCTGAAGTCATTGGTGACCAGATAGAACAAGGGACCTTTGAGGTGTTGCTTCCTTAACATGACAGATGTAGACGACATATTGTTCTGGGTATTGATTTACCAGCAACTTGGGCTATGGTGGGATGGCAAACTGCAAAGCTCATTGACATCAAAGCTAGGTTTTGTTTGAACTACTAGAACATCCCTGGGCACTCTCTCTCTCTGCTCCAATGACACAGGCTATCTCTTCACAAGATGCCCGGGAACCCTGTTGTTACCATGATGCAAAGGGATGAGATCCGTGCTTGTCCCTGGAGTGGGCTTCTAATTCACTCAGGAGGAGACAATGTGGCTTTCTTGTCATGGCTGGTGGGATAGTGTTTGCATTTGGGTCCCGGCGTGACACCCCTGGGGACCTATCTGTAAAATGAGGGATGACAGCACCCACTTGTAAATCCTCATGGGGATTAAAGAAGATAATCTTTTAAAGCACTTACTGCAATGCGTGGGATCTGGCAAGAGATCAATAGGTGTTAGAATATGAGCTAGGTACCACGGCTGTCACATCCTAGTATATTGTCATTACAATGGGAAAGGAAATGAAGACGTCTTTTCCTCTCAGGAGAACATTGGGTGTTCTGTGGCTGGGGTGACAAGGAATCCTCGGTTTGGGCAGGGTTCCTGCTTCTCTTAGTCAGTGCACATGCTTATGGACCCGGTTGTAAAGCCAGGCACTGAGAACTTACTACAGAGTCCGCAGTCAGCAGTACTCCAACTTGGACCCTGCGGCTAAAAAGGCAACCTGGTAACAAAAGGTTTCACGTGGTACTATAAGGGCTCTCAACCTGCTATAAGATCACGAAGCTGTCTGCCTTGCCCGGGAAAGCTTGTCCCTTAAGTTGTGGCTTTTGCTTGGTTTGGAAAGCAGTAAATGGCGCTTTCTGTTCAGTTACTGAGCTGAGACCTCTTCTCCAGATAGAGTTCTGTATGAAGTGATAGAGGGTCGTAGACACGGGGTCATGTGGGCGAGCTCGCAGAGTCGATCCTTCTCAAAGGAGCACCTCCAGTGACCTAGGAATGTCCTGCCAAGGCCCCATCTCTTACAGGTCTTAAGCTCCTCCTAAAACTATCACTATGGTGACCAAGATTTTGCTTGAGTCTCTCTGGCAGACGCCTAACAAACAAACCACAGCAGAGCTTGCTCAAAGACTTAGCTGGGGAACCAGATACAGAAGCCATTGCGTAGCCTCTAGTGAGGGTTGTTCTGTGGGGTCCTGCTTTGGGCTAATGCTATAGATGGTCGGGTCATCTTTTAAGAAACTCCAAAGCCTTGGGTTGGGGAATATCTAATGGGGAAGTATTATTCCCTTAACATTAAGGAGTGGGCATCTTTGCACTGCTCTGATGAAGACTGTGGAATCATTGCAAGTCAAGTTTGCAATTCCTAGGATTAGGACTGTTTTCGATGTTAATTCTCTTACATCGTAGGATAATGTTCTTTGTTTCTACTTCATTTCTTCTCATTGTATCTGTGGTCTCTGAGGTAGTGTTATTTCCCTATCTGCTGAGAGCTCCACCCACAGAACGGAGAGAGAAAAAGAGAGAGAGAGACAGAGACAGAGAGACAGAGAGAGAATGAGCACTATTAAAGCCAGGAGCAAAGAGAAAGAATAACATCTTTAAAGGAGGAGTTTGGAATGGCTCACAGGGCAGTTATGCTTGTCTTAAAATCCTCAGTGACTGTTCCATGGAAAGAGGGACAAGTCACACACTACAGAGAATGAGAGAAATCCAAAACACAAGACATAGGACAGGTATCTTTTGCCATAAGGGAGATGAGAAATGAGGTACTTTATCCAAGACCCACAGGAGGTGAGCATTCTGACAGACAGTCCTTACTTTATTAAGAGGAAAAAGGCAGGAACTAAGGGGTGGTCAGGCTGAGTGAGGTAACCTCCTCAGGAAAAGGAGACAAATCTGTACATAGCCTATCACACCTTCAATTTTGGCCATTGTTGCTTTTTTTTTTTTTGTAGGGTGTTTTCATCTGTGGCCCAAGCCCTCAGTTCTGATGTCTAGAACTAGGGAGAAAGTACCCTATGTGTGGTTTGAAGATCTAGCCAATGAGAACACCCGCTATCATCCATACCTAGATTTGACCTCACTCCGCAGCTGGGACCCCAGATGGTCTTGTGGTTGGCCAATTGGGTTCACTCGGTTACTGGATAATTATTGTAATGGTGGTTTTGGTTTTTTCCCAGGAACCTCCTGGGAATATATAAATCATTTGATTCTTGCTAAACTAGGTAAAGAAGGGAGCTTCTTCAGGACACTTGAAATGGATGATGCACACAGTTTAATTTCAGAAAATAGCATGGTAGAGACCCTGTATCAATTGTGGCCTTTTCAGCTAAGAGGAGGGATATAGAAAACAAAGCAAAACAAAGACAGCATGGCTTTTCTCCCCTGAGAATATAGTTTTTTTTTCCATAGAAAGTAAAAGCATTTAAGGGAGTTTAACTTCTTCTAAATGGGGGATTATTTTTATAATATTTTAAATTTGTATTTAAATAGCAGGAATCAGCATTTTCTATTAAAATTATAATAATCCTTTCATTAAAAAAGTAAAAATAATTTACCAGCTTTGTGAAAAGCCTAAGAGGCCATTTGACTGAAAAGGGAATTGTAACAGGTGGCTTTTTCTATGTCATGGCTCTGTAATGGACCCCACTTGGATTTTAATTCACAATGTACTCAAGTTGACAACCAAGCATAGCCATCATAGCCATGAACTTCAGAAAAAGGTTTTACTAGTCAGGTAGTGGTGGCGCATGCCTTTAATCCCAGCACTTGGGAAGCAGAGGCAGGTGGATCTTTGTGAGTTCAAGGCCATCATAGTCTCCAAGAGCTAGTTCCAGGACAGGCACCAAAGAAGCCCTGTCTCCAAAAAAGAAGAAAAAAGGTTTTACTGGAGTTACAGGCATTTGTGAAACATGAGTATGGATGCTGGGAACTGAACATGGTTCTTTTGCAAGAGTAGGAAGTACTCTTAACCACTGACCCAGCTCTTGTAACCATGATTCCTTGCTTTTGAAAATCTGTTTTTGTGATACTTTAATCACTGAAAACAAGGTGACATCTACTATTGAAAATATTATTAATAACATCTTAAGACAAAAGTCATGTGGACCAGTGTGCTTTTACCAATGTTCCTGGCTTCCCCTATTGAGTTAAAAGTCTTCAACATTTCACCGTGATATGAAGCAGGTAGGGTCAAGCGATTCACTGCCTTCTAGTCCCTTCTGTGATCAGCCCTTTTCTGCGTTTTCTTTCTGTCTCTCCCCCCACTTTTCCCTTGCATCTGCCTGTCAAACTTTTAAAAGAGTTAATATTTTCACTTTAAAATTTGAAAGTAAACATATGCTCATTAAGCAATTTATATGACTGAGTGGTTTATAAGTCAATAGGTGCCACACGAATGGTATTAGTATGTATGTGATGGTATCCATGTGCGCCCAGCATCTGATCTTTCTCTTGTCCTTCATATCTTAGTACACATTATTCTTCAGGCATATTTTTTTAAACATCCCTTTCCTTGTTTGACCTTTGTAGGGTCTCACTCTGTAGACTGTGCTGGTCCAGAGCTTACTTTGTAGTCCAGAATAACCTTGAACTCAAGGTCATCTTCTGCCTTAGTCCAGGCATTGAATTGCAGACGTGAGCCCCAGGCTTAGCTCCTGCAAGTTTGCCTTTAATTTTTAAGAAGTATTGTGTGTGTGTGTGTGTGTGTGTGTGTGTGTGTGTGTGTGTACATGTATCACAGTGTCTCTGTGGAGGTCAAGACAACTTGAGGGAGTTGGGTTCTCTTCCTCTACTATGTGGGTCTCAAGGTTCAAACTCCTGCTGTCAGGCTTAGCAACAAGAGCTCTTAACCTTCTGAGCCATCTTGCTGGCCCCAGGTTTACTTTTAGTAGAACAGTATGTCATTGGTCCCATAAGTGCTGGCATCCCTCGGGACTCTAGACTTGCAGCTTCTCTGCAGATGGTGAGTGGTGTCACCCCGTGGGTGTCCCCTGGGGACTTCTGGGCATTCTCACACATTCTCTCCACACTTTCTGACTGTCATTCCCACCATTTCCTAACTTGTTCAGATACAATCCCAGCCCTGATCTGTTTCTAAGATGCCAGCTTATGTAGTTACCATTGCCTTCCCCATACCCCACGGGCAGCCCGGGCTCTTTCTTTCTGAAAATACACCTCATTTTCCAGCTGAATTTAAGCTCCCTTTCAGCCCTCCCCCTTTTTAGTCAATCACTTTCTGTCCCTCTTCAGTTTGCTTCCTATATCCTTGCTGTCTCTGAAGCCACTTAACTCCCCACACACTGACTGCCACCTCTATGACCCAGTGCTGATCTATTGTTTCTTGCTTTTTGATGTTAAGATCATTTAGCCATCCTCCTTTATTCTACCACACCCCCTTCTGCCTTCAAACCATACAATATTTACTGGTCTCTCTTTGGAATAAGGCCCAGCCTCTTTTAAAAGTTAGAAATCCAGGCTTCCATACAGCTGAGGAGATGATTAGTTCCCGAATCCAAAGAGTTAGCACAGCTAAGCCAAGAACCTCATCACCTTCCAGGGATTGGGGTCAATGGAGGTAAATTTCAGAACTCAGCATTGCTGCTAAAGACACTAGAGCGACTGGGGGAGCGTCCACATTAAATTTACTTCACGGTGACTGTGGGGGTTTGAGTGAGAACGGTTCTCATGGGCTTATATATTTAAATGTTTGGTCCCCCATTAGTGGAACTATTTGGAAGGTTTGGAAGGCGTGGCCTCATTGGAGGATGTGTGTCTCTGGAGGATAGACTTTGAGGCTTCATGAGCTCATCATGCCAGGCCCAGTGTCTCTCTATTTGAGCTTGTGACTCAAATGTGAGCTCTCAGCCTCTGCTTCGGTGCTGTGTCTACTTGCCCGCCTGGTATTTCATGGCTAAGCAGCTGGGAACCAACGAGCAGCTCTCTCCTTCTTCAACACCTGCCTACCTGCCTACCACCACAGTCTCTGCCTTGGTGATCATGGACTAATCCTCTGATGCCATATGCAAGCCCCCAGTTAAATGTTTCTTTTTATAAGTGGCCTTGGTCACGGTGTGTCCTTATTGCAATAGAACACTAAATAAGACAGGCCCCTAGTATTTGACAGCGACAATTCCTCAATGGAGGAAAAATTTGATTCGTGGTTTTATTAACATTCTCCTCTTATGACTTCTCAGCCCTGTGAGCCTGGGCAGACCATCAGGGCAGTGGTACTGTCATAGCAGTGGGGGCTAGAGATAGAGGCCGGGCTGCATTTCTTGGCAGACAGCAAACATAGAAGATACAACAGGAAGGGGTCAGGAGTAATACACCTGCAAGGCTCACCACTACCTATCTCTGCTACCTATTGAATTGTCCATCACCTCCCAGGATAGTACCACCTGCTGGACATCATGTGTTCAGCACAAGAGTCTATGAGGGATTTTTCTAGTTTGGGTTTTTTTTTTAAATCATTTCTTTCTTTAAATTTTATTTATTTATATTTTATGTATGACTGTTCTGCAGGTCCACATGCATGCCAGAAGAGGGCATCAGGTCCTATTAGAGATGCTTTTGAGCCACCGTGTGGGTACTGGGAATTGAATTCAGGACCTAAGGAAGAGCAGCCAGTGCTCTTAACCGCTGAACCATCTCTCCAGCCCATATGAGGGATATTTCATATCCAGTATTACAATACAGTAAGAAATGGCATCATTCCAAACCCCTCTGAGGGTAAGACACGGGAAGGAGAAGATTCCTGAGAAGAGGCCCCTCGACTGGGGATAGGCTTTTGTCGAAAGACCCTAGGGAGCTGACTCTAGCCTCTCACCCCATTTCTCGTGTGTGCAGGCTCATTAAAGAGAAGACCTTAGCTTTTTTTTTTTTTTGCATCCCCCCTTCAAAGTCCCTGTGTCCTTTCCCCACAGGCTGCAGAGACAAAAACAGCGATGGAAACCAGGTACATCCCAATGAGCTCATCCTTGACGACCACTGGGTCCTTAAGTACAGCTGTGCTCACACAGGTGACATGGGATGGCCTCTCAGTTCTGTGGCAAGAAGATCACTGAAAATTGGTGGGAAGAACCCTGGATTTGCATTGAGGAGAGCAGGCTTAGGGTATAGGCTCTGTAGCTCAGCCAAGTGATACTGTATGGTCCTGTTGTATTTTGAATCAAGTATCGAATTGACATTATTGTCTCTCTTAATGCAAACTACTTGAAATCATACAGCTTTCCTAAGCTTAATAAGAAACTACATAATTTCAACGATTTGACACCTATTAAGTTATAAACCATGTTTATGTTATTGGAATATTTCCCCTTCAGTGAGTGAACAGAAAGCCCACTGTCTGTCATGGGAATAGTTTTAAAAAATACATAAATATCAGTCATATTTTTCAAAGTCTTTTGGAATTCACTTTTTGCATAAAAGGCCATCTTCATAGCCAGGGTCTTTCGTTTGTTTGTTTGCTTATTTTTCTCACAGTAGAGAACTGAGAGATTAAAAGCCATGGCCAGATTTTAAATGAAGTAATGGAGGGTCTAAACAGAGTCTTGCTTACTTGAGGAAGTCAGTGGGTGTCACTAGATTCAGAAAGCAGGTTTGCACCCAGATAAAAGCTTGTCATGAGACTGTGAGCCTGCAGCTTAGGTGCCTAGGGGTAGAGCTGAGAGGGTGAGCCCCAGGGCTTTCTCTATCTAGCCTCCCAGCTGAAATGATGAACTCTGGGGGTCAGCGAAATCTCTGCCTCAAAAATAAAGTGAGCTATAGAGGGGAACACCCAGTGTCACTCTCTGACCACTGCACATGCATGCACAGCTGAGTATACCTGCATGTGTGCATGTGTGTGTGCACGTGCGTGTGTGTGTGTGCACGCGCATACACACATCCACACACACAAAGTAGACTCACTTAGAGGGTTTGAGGTTCATTTACACACACATGTACACACACGCACACACACACACAAAGTAGACTCACTTAGAGGGTTTGAAGTTCATCTCCTCATGCATGCATGCACACACACATGCACACACAAGTAGACTCATTTAGAAGGTTTAAGTTCATCTCCACACACTCATACATACACACACACATACACAGTAGACTCATTTAGAAGGTTTGAGGTTCATCTCTGCACACACACATACACACACTCACAATAGACTCACTTAGAAGGTTTGAGGTTCATCTGTCATGACAAGGTTTTGATTCTTTCAGATGAAATTGGGACTGGGGTTGCTTTCTCTGAGTATGTCACACCAAGAAATTTTTTTCTGCTTTCTGTCATTCATCTGCCACCCTTTCCAGGGCACACTCTGCAGTTCTCAGTGCCAGCATTCACACAGCTCTTAGGGATCTACCCCTTTCTAGAATGGACCTGGAAATCTATGGGCACATTTTATATCACATTCCCCCCTGCCCCATGAATAGTTGCTGTTTTAGCAAACAGCTTTTTATCTAATAAAAAGGAGGTAGCTTTTTATTACTGATTGTACCTTATGATACAGGAAAGGTGGGGTGTTGTACTTTTCTATTATTGTGTAACAAGCCCTGGGGTTAAAAAAACATCAATCAAGTATTACTTCTCATGATTTCCATGGGTCAAGAATGCACCCAGAGCACAGTAGGGACCCTTGTCTCTGCTCTACAGTGGATTGCTGCATCAGCTCTGCTGGGGCTGTTGGCCCATTGCAGGTCATTCTTTGCAAAGGTAATCAAGGGAAAGAGGGACTAAATTTTATATATACATATATATAGTTTTTATTATATTGTAATATTATTATTATATGTTATATATCATTAATATATATTAATGAACAAGATGTTTGAGACTTGCCATATGCTTTAGAGAAGGCAGCATATGTCATCTTTTTTTTAAAAAAGATTTATTTATTTATCACATATACAGTAGTCTGCCTGCATGTATGGTTACACACCAGAAGAGGGCATCAGATCCTATCATAGGTGATTGTGAGCCACCATGTGGTTGCTGGGAATTGAATCAGGACCTCTGGAGGAGCAGCCATGCTCTTAACTCCTTGAGCCATCTCTCCAGCCCCATGTCGTCTTTTTTAGGAGAGGTTACATTTGAGTTTCTGATATTAGAAAACTTTGGAAATCAGGGTTTGTGGGTCGTCTTTTGAAGAGATGCCTGTCATTTCTGTCCAACCTGTTGCTATTACGTCAGCGTCTGCTGTGCTCATCAATCCTCAAGATGCTTCGTACTTGCATATTTTCATCCCTCCCCCCATTCCATAACATCTTGAGGTTTGAATTCTTAGCAGACCAACATGGCCTGCCGTGATGTCACCTTCTTCTCCATTTAGTCAGGGGCTTTAATCTATCTGCGGCAGCCTCCAAATACTCCTTATTTACCCCTTCCAGAGACAGGAGCTCTTTCGGACTTGGAGGTCTTTGATCTGAGGAGATAAAGGGAGCCCTTTCTCCACCATCCCTCTTATCACCTCTGTGATAAATCATCAGTAGATCCAAGGAATCCAGCCGCTTGGAGGCTAAAGGAAGTAGATGAAATTCTGTTTTTGATGGAAAAAAAAACCCAAACTGTTCTTTATCTAAAGGGTGAAGTTTTAATAAAATGACGACCTTTTTGTAGAGATTAGAAGGAACATGTTTAAGGCCTACAGGGCATCAGCGCTTCAAAATGCATGGTCTAAGCCAATCGTCACGGTAGAGGTATGTCATCGCAGCTCTTGGAAGGCTGACGTAGGAGTTTTGTGTGAGCCCAGCCAGCTCTGCACAGTAATTCTGTCTCCGAACAGCAAGAACGACAGCAGCAAAGCGAAAATATATTTCAGGTGTCTCTGATACCCAGGTACTTGCATAGAAAGTTTTGCATGGGAATTTGAAACAAGTGTGGCACAAAATATATTTGCTTTTGTCGGACTGTCTCGGTAACAGCTCCAGGTCACAGAGGGCCTTTCTGTCAGACGAATGATATCTCTGCTGACTGTTTCCTCCTACTATTGGCCTCTAGCTGTTCGAAAGGCATGGGGAGATTCTAGTCACATCTTAACGCCCTGGTAAGGTTGCAGAGGTGATCCCCATTTTGCAGACAAGGGACCCAGAGCCTAGACAGTTACGTAACTCAACCTTTGGTCAATTGCTTAGCTAGTAGCAAGAAGTGCTCTTTCTTGAAAACCTCTGTGTTTGGGAAGCTTTGCCAATATTTGAGTAGCCATAGACCATTTTGTGAGCAGCTACCCAATCTGGAGAGTCAGTGAACACGACGGGAGCTTTTCCCTGGGAAAGGCTTCCCCCCTCTGCAGGTTTAGAAGAGTGAAGAAGATGTATTGATTCTCCTCGTTCATCCCTTTCGCTTGGCCGTCCCTCTCTCTGCCCTATCCCTTTATAGGATGACATTCATACAGTTTTCCTGTTAGAAACTTCTGGTGACTGTGTGGCCCCTCTCTTATTTTGGAAAAATGACTTATAGGACACTTGACCTAGATGGCTCTAAACCCATCGCCCTTGAAGAGGTCAGATCTCTCTTGGCACTGAGATATATTGCAGAGACAAATGCAACCTCACCCTTTCCCCCAAATAATTTGACTGCACTTTGGTCATCTGGAGTTCACTGAATTGCTTATAGATCTTCATCTTTGTATCTCGTTCATTGGGTGCAGAGGGACTATTTCCTTCTGAGAGGGATTTGTCCTAGACTCGTTATAGCTTAAAGATGACAGGAATTCAGCTGTGGGTCTTAGATCTTCCATTTCTTGCTGTGTTGTAGTCTGGATGTATTCTTGTTACCCGTCGCAGCTCAGCACTCAGAAGGGCTCTATATCATTGGATGACGGCATTATGGACACTCAGAGTTGACTCTGGTCAAATGCTGTGTAAGCTGATGGTGATAGTTACATGGGTGTCAGTGGAGAGAGATCAAGCACACTTGGTACTGGGGTTTATAAAATGAGTGTGCCTCAGTATTCACACTAGCTTAACGTTACCTCTTCATGCAGAAAGAACATCTTTCTGTTATAGAAAAATGGGAAAATCCATATGGATCTCAAAGCAAAAAAATGACATCTCATAAATAATTACTATTAAGATTTTAGTTTAACCCATCCCAATCTGTTTATGTCTGTAAGCATTCATACATTTTCTTCATAAAAATGACTATATTGTAAGTATCATTATGCTAAATTTATAGCCACCTTTATGATTTATTCTATAATGTAATTAAAACTGTTTGATTGAGTTTAGAGAGATGGCTCAGCAGTTAAGAGTGCTTGATGCTTTTTCAGAGGACCTGGGCTTGGTTCCCAGCATCCACATGCTGGCTCACGAGCATCTGTAACTGCAGTCCTGGGGCATCCAACTCCTCTTTTGACCTCTCTATGGGCACCCAGCATGAAGAAGGTGCCATAGAAGCATGTAGGCAAAACACTCATTGACATAAAAATACAGGAATCTTTAAAAAGCACGTTTTATTAACTTTTTAATAGTCTAGGCCTTTGTTTCAATGTGCACACACGAGTGCCGTCACCTATGAAACCTAGAAGTGTTGATTCCCTTGGGGCCTGGAACTACAGAGGGTTCTGAGCTGCCAGTGTGGGTGCTGGGAACAAGCTCAGGTCCTCTGCAAGAATAGTAAATGCTCTTAACTGTTGAGCCATCTCTCTAGCCCCTACAGTGTCATTTTAAATATGATAACATTCTTCTTTTTTTAAAAAAAAACTTTTATAAGTGATATTCCTCATCCCCTTCTCTTATAATCTCGAACAGTCAACAGGCTGGGAGAAAGACAGCTATTAAATTTGGCCGTTGAATCGTCTCCCTTCCAATCTGGAAGTCAGGAGTGTGTGGTGCCTGACTGAGCTGAGCTCAGTCCGGAGGGAGTCCTAGGGAAATGCTGCTGCAGGAAGCTCATTTGCCCTTTTGTCTTGTAGGACGCCGAGCATGTGGTGCCCAGCCAGTCCGAGTGCCAGAGCAGAGCAGGAACGCCGGCTCACGAGAGTCCACAAAATGGCGTCTTCAGGTGCCAGGATACGGTGCGACTTCAACCGAGGTAAGCCTCTGTTTAGAAGTTCCGCTGCACTTCTGGTTTGCTTCCCGATGTGCTAACCTGTACGCTTGCCATCTGCACGGGAGGCAAGGATTCCTGATTTTGTTGCCATTCCTCCCAGTCAGAGAAGCTACTTACAGGGGCCTTGAAGGAGAATCATTGCATTAAAGAGAAACGTCCAGGGCCTTCCTCATCTTCTGTCTGAAGATCCTAAGACTCAACGAGGGCAGGTCTACACATGGAGAGGGATTTGTCCATTCCTTTGTTTCATGGCAGGGGAAATTTAGAGCTCATTTGTGATCTCTGATGCTGCTGACATGTAAAGGTTGTATCCTAATTCCCATCGTGACAGCTGTTCTCACCTGAGGTCTCCTTTGGTCTTTATGAGCTCAGAAAGCTGCCACTCACTCATAAAATCCATCGCATGGAGGACCCAAGGCTGAGGGACATTAAGGCAGCTGCCTGATCCTGCACAAATCCAAAGAGCCGAGCTGGAATGTCAGCCTACCGTGTGATCATGGCAGGACAAGTACATTCTCCCTGCTGAGCTGAGTGTTGCTGAGTGACCTCAGTCCAGAAGCAGCCCAGGTCTGGCTTGGGACCCACTAGACCTCCTGGAGACAGCCCTGAATCCAGAGCCAGGATCTGGGTGGAAAAACGTCTGCAGAAGTTTGGCAGGAGCTTGGCACGGCAGCTGTCTATGGAAAGTCTCTTCTAGAAATAAACAGAAGAAAGACTCCAACAGCTCGCCCGTATCAGTTGTCTTGTAGGACCCTGTGCTAGGATCACTGTAGCCCTCTCTCAGGGAACAGGTGATGCTGGGCTTTTGAGAGTGACCTTTAGAATTTTGTTTGTGAAGGCAGTACAGGCTAAGTGAACAGTTCGGCAAACACGGCCTGTGTGACAGTGCTTTGGACTGTCTAACATACTAAATGTAGGAGCTTAGAACCCCAGAGGGTGGGAGAGAGCTCCAAAGGTGGTGGTCCACTCTCCAAGTGGACTCACGGTTGGGTTCAACTCTGTTGTGGTTGGAATGTGGGGTGTCCCCTATAGGTTCATATGTTGGAACACTGGGTACCTCTAGGATGTGGGACCTTGCTGAAGAGAGTGGGTCTGTACACTAAGGGCAGGTCTTAGTACCCTACTTCTGTCTTCTACGTGACTTCTGATTGTAGATGTAGAGTGGCTATCAGTCAAGTTCCTGTCACCATATTTTGCCCACCACGATGACCTTCACCCCTTAAACAGCGACCCAAAGCAAGTCTTCCTGCTCCACATTGCCCCTAGTAGGGATGCATTCTTCTCCAGCCATTGTCAACTTAGGGGATCACGGTTGGACTCAGTGTTAGTTCCCCACTGACAAGGCCTCTGTTCCTCCTGTTGGAGGCTTCATTGTCACAGATGTCATTTCATCTGGCTTGACTCTGCTGTCGGGTGACCAGCTCCCCCTCATCCCCCCACCCCAACCGCCCGACGAAGGCTGTTCTCGGCCAGAATGAGGTCAACCCGTTCCCATGCATATTTCAGAATAGAATCAAACAAACAAAGCGAACCAATCCCAAAGCTAAATCGTTTGTGCTTGCATATGGAACATGTGTGGTCCTTTGGGCGTGGACATTTAGCAGAGACCGACAGGGAAAGGGTATTAGCAGCTGAGCTGCTCCAGTTCAATAAACTCAGAACTGTTTTACGTTCTGTGTGTGGTTGGGATACGAGTGGGGATATTTTTTACTGAGGCTGTAAGATGAATGAGATTCTGTGGTGAACATGTACACATGACTAGTTAAGAAGCGAAAGTAGAGATCAAGATGGTTCCATGAGGAGCCGTGTAGAGCAGTGGTTATTAAACGGTTGGGGGTGGCAAGCTCTGTTCGTACTCTCAGAGATTATGGTTAAAAAGAATGATAGACACTGATGTACATATGTGTAAGATGTTGGAATCTTCCCAGACTGTTTCTCGATTCCAAGAAAAATTATCAAATCCCCAGTAAGCTCTTCTTATTAAGGGAGACTGTGTTGTCGTCCTTGGCAGACTCTGTGTCCATAGATCCCAAACACCTTGCCATGATGATTCTTCCTTCTGGCGTCCATGCCCACTTCCACCTTTTCACAGGATCTCCTTTCTGAGCTGGTGGCATTCCAGAATGTTCTGTGCTCAGCACTGCTGTCAGCCATCAACTGGCTGTTGTGCTAAAGTCACAAGTCAGGAGCAATGTTATGCTGGTTAAGATGAGTCCTGTTGGGTTTCTTAGCTAGATGAGACCGGTAACCTTCAACTACAGAGCTACTTATCACCCCCGTGGTGGTGTCACCCAGGGACATTCTAGTGGAACTTTTAAAAACCTCAGAATATTACAGGGATCATGAAATGTGATGAGCGGGTGAAATAAGATCTGTGGCTAAACATATCTTTGAGTCTGGTAACTCATGTTTTCTCATAACAGTTTCTGTCGGTATTAATCCCAGCACATGGCTAAACTCAGGCATATGTGAGCAGAGATGTGGTCATCACCATCATGATCTCTTCCTCTTCTTCTTCTTCTTCTTCTTCTTCTTCTTCTTCTTCTTCTTCTTCTTCTTCTTCTTCTTCTTCTTCTTCTTCTTCTTCTCCTTCTCCTTCTCCTTCTCCTTCTCCTTCTCCTTCTCCTCCTCCTCCTCCTCCTCCTCCTCTTCTTTTTCTTCTTCTCACTTAAAATGTGATTTTTTTCTTTTTAAAAGATGACCAATTTTTTAGTTAGTATACAAAAGTGACTAAAAAGTGACTAAATGGGTTCATTATGGCATTATTATTCCTGTGTATCATCGTAATAATTTGGTCCTATTTTCCCCTCTACAGTACCACTTCTGCCAGCCCTCACTGTGTCTTCCTCATTGTAATAGTCCCTTCTGGTTTTATGTGTATGTGTGTGCTTAAATCTTGATTCCACATGGGAAGATAATGGGACAGTTTGTCTTTCTTCCTGCCATGTCATAGTTAGCACCTGGGGAAAGGGAACCTCAACTGAGAAATGGTTTCCATTAGAATTGTCTAGGGGCATGTCTGTGGGGATTCTCTTGATTGGCCTGGGCCCTCCCATACAATTAGCACAGAGGGCTGTAGCTTCCTTAGGCAGGGGAACCTAGGCTGTTTAAGAAAGGTAATTTAGCATGCCATCAAGCAGTGTTTCACTGCTTCAGTTCCTGCCTCCAGGCTTCTGCTTTGAGTACCTGCCTGGGCTTCTCTTAATGACAGACTATGCTAGGAATGTGTAAGCCAAAGGAGCCCTTTCCTCCCGTATTGCTTTAGGTCATGGTGTTTAACACAGTAACAAAAAGCAATAGGCATCCAATATCCTCTCTTGTTCTCCCTTTAAATCCCTTCTTTTCCCCAATAGTTTCCTCTACTCTGCCATATATATGTATGTGTGTATATATAGATGTATATACATGTATATGTATTTGGATCTAGACCCTGTATATGAGAGAAAATATGATTTTGTCTGAGTCTGGCTTATTTTGCTTAACATGATCTCCAGTTTCATTTGTTTTCCTTTTCTTTATGTCTGGATAAAGTTGAATATGTTCTGCATTTTTCCTGGTCATTCGTCAGCTGATAGGCATCCAGGCTGGTTCTCTTCCTAAGCTATTGAAAACAGTGCAGCAGTAATCATGGATATGCAGGTATCTCTGTGGTGTGCTGACTTTATCTAGTCCTTTGGGTGTATTTCCTGGAGTGGTATATGTGTTTGTTTTCTCTTTAGGTTTGTGAGAAATCGCCACTCTGATTTCCATAGTGGCTGCACTGGTATACATTAACTCTGGTAGTGTGTGAGAGTTTCTCTCTCCCCACATCCTCGTCGGCAAGCGCGCATGTGCATGTATGCGTGTGAATGTGTGCCAAGGTCCGGAAGAGGGCAGAAGACAGAGGGCTGGAATTAAAGACATTTGTGAGAGGCCTCACATGGGTGTTGTCAGCCAAACTCAGGTCCCCTGCAAGAGCAAGCAGACTCCGCTGACTGCCACTGCCGAGCCCACTCTCCAGTCTGAATCATTTGTTTTCTTGACTGGAGTCTTGGTGACTGGAGTGAGATGAATCTCAATGTAGTGTTCATTTGCATTCCCTGCTGCCTAAGGGTGTTGAATGTTTTTCCAGACGTTTGTTGGTCATTTGTGTTCTCTTGAGAACTGCCTAGTCAACTTATTTCCCCCATTTATTAATGAAATGTTTCATTTTTTTATATTTAATTTTTATCTCTTCATTTACTCCAGATATTAATGCTCTGTCATATATAGTGGGTAAAGATTTTCTCTTATCATGTCGGTTCTCTTTTCACTTTGGTGATTGCTTCCTTTGTTGTACAGAAGGCTTTTGATTTCATGGAATCCCATAATTCCATTGTAATTGTTTCCCAAGGTTTTAGTCCTGTTCAGAAAGTCCTCACCTGGGCTTATATCACAAAGGGATTTCCTGGATAGCCTCAGAGCTGCAAGTCTTACATTAAGATCTTTGATTTAAAAAATTTTTTTGTGTATTGAGTAAGAAGGATGGTTCTAGTTTCATTCTCGGCCATGTGGATATCCAGGTTCTCTAGCATTGTGTATTAAAGAGGCGGTATTTTCCCCAACGTATGCTTTCACAGTGTTCTTGAAAAATAGGTGGCCCTAGCTGAGTGCATTTATTCCTGCACCCTTTATTCTTGTAGTCTACATATCTTATTTTTGTGTGTGTGTGTGTGCTAGTTCTGTTTTGTTGTTATTGTTACGAGGGTCTGTAGTATGATCTGATTTCCATCTCTGGTGTTGTGATACTAGCTAGCCCCAGTAGAGTCTTGATGGAGATACAATCTAATAAAGGGGTATTCCAGACTCTGGTCGGGGTCAAAAATGACTGAAGAAGTCAGAATGAAATCTCAAAAGGTGTAAAAGGCTACTTTCTTGGAGGTGGGAGAAAATTAAAATAATAAATGTATCAAGGGACGGAAGAACATTTTGTTACTAGGGCCTCTTAGGGACCATTCATGTTTGGGGTGAGTGTGAAGGGCGCACCTCAGGACATGAATCAGTCATTATATGTGGAGTCCTGGAGCTGATGGAGACCACAAGTAGGTGCTATATCTGCACCTCCGATGTTTCATACCTACAGCATGGTGCTTGTACCTGAGGCTCCAAGAATTAGGAGCCTTTTTCTAGGTGAGCTGTGGATGAGCTTCAGGGAGACTAGGAATAGTTTTGCTAAAATTTGGATGTCTGTCGGTTTTCTTGGTTTTCCCATGTCAGTGTAACACATAATCACAAACGTGTGCCCTAAGACAACCCTGGTGTCATAGGTCAAGGTGTGGTGGGGACTGTGCCGTGTGTGAGTGCACTGAAGGGAGGGGCAGGGTAACATGGAGGGTGCAGAAAAAGACAGAAGCCAAGAAAATCTTGGGGGGATTATTCTGCTTACCATTTTTTTCTGTTTATTTATTTATTATTTATTTTAAGAACAATTCCTAAAATGTGTGTCAGGTTGAATTCGCTAAAAGTTTTGAAGCCATTCTCTCAACACGTCTTTTTGTAGGTTTCCCGTGGCTGTCTGGAATGTTCTCCTGGCCACCTCAGGTCTCCTCACTGCATTTGGCCCATCTGCCCTCCCTGGCCCCATCCTACATCCCTTGGCAGCACAGTGTGAGATCCTATTTGGATGTGTAGTGTGGACACACGCTTGGCTCCTATAATGTTGTAAAAGATTGTGAGTCCATATTGAAAAATCTAGGGTTTTTCAGCTCTGTTTGCAAACAGCCAAGAGTGGGGCTGCCTGGGGCTTACCTTCCCACCAGGAGATAGTGAGCAGGCGCCGAGGAGCAGAGTTCCTTTTTGCTGGACCCTCCCCATTTACTTACACTACTACCTGGCATTTGATTCGTAATGCCTACCTCTGTCCTTCTCTTCCTGGCAGCTGCTCCTCCTGGGAGCTCTGGCTGTAGGCAGCTAACTGCTGATCTAGTACGTACAGACCAGTGGTGTCTTAATGCCCCCTTGCCTCGTTGACAGTTTACCTGTCTACACGGGCTCTTGGTGCCTCTGAGTGTATTGCATGTGTTTGGCTACTCCGGATGCCCCTTGGTGCCTGGTACTTAATGAGACTGTACAACTAGAGAACTGCTTTCTCCTGGAACCGGAAAACCTACCAATGACTGAATGGATACAACTCTGGGTTTCTAGTTTGGAACCCAGGGAGGCTGTGGCTTCCTCAGGTTCTCACTCCCATGGGTCCCAGGGCCAAGACAAGAACCATAAATCAGTTGAGAGCAACTTCATGAATATGCATTCGTTTGACTGATTTCTATTGCTGAAGCCCACACCCGGCTCATAGTCCCTCAGCAATGAGGAAAGGAAGATTTCATGAATGTCAGAGAATGCTAATGGGAGGTGGTGTTCTTCCTTAGCTAAGTAAATTTACTTTGGAGAGTGATTAGCTCACCGGTATTTAAAATAATGCATTAAAATTTATGACAGAATTAAACCTTTGGTGTCATAAAAGACCCCCTCTGTATAAACAGGAACTGTGTCTCGGCAGCTTTGCTGCTAATTGGCTGCTGGTTACACTGGCAGCCCCCTGGCTTCTTTATCTGCCCGGCCCCGCTTTCAGAGGATTCTGAGCAAGAATAATGGGTTTTGATGGCTTTCGCTGTTTCTGTGTTTGTGATTCTTCAGATGAAAGGAAAAGCTCACCGCTTTGTTGCTTTATGGAGAGAGGAAGTTTTCTTGGCAGCTACTTTTCCTTGGCGGGGGGGGGGGGAATAAATCCTTTTATCTTTTGTTTTGAGACTTTCTCTCTCTCTCTCTGTGTGTGTGTGTGTGTGTGTGTGTGTGTGTGTGTGTGTGTGTATGTGTGTGTGAATAGCTACTTGGTTTTTTTTTTTTTAATTTAGAAAATTTCAAATAGAAGTGAGCAGAGTCCTAATGAGTTCTGCTTGAAGGGAAAAGGACAGTTGAGAGCAGCTCTTTCTAGTAATACAAAAGATGCCACCCCCAGCATGGACTGTCCCAGGGCAGGAGGGCTGCACATGACCATTTGCTCTTCCTAATTGGTGAGCTCCTGGGGGCTTTGTTTGGTGTTTTGTGAGAAGGGCAAATGAAGCAGAAATGGCAGATAGCTGATCTTGCTGACCTGTTGAGACTCCCTGCTACACACTCGGGTCACGAATGGGTTCTCTGAGTATGTTGCATCCAGCAAGTCCCCTGTCCACTGCCTTTCCCACTTTCTTCCTCTCCTATGAACATGGAACAATCAGCGAGATGAGAGGAACATTTGAATTCAGAAATTCATGATCGGGGCTGGAGCAGTTAAGAGCACTGACTGCTCTTCCAAAGGACCTGGGTTTAGTTCCCAAAACTCACATGGTGGCTCACAACTGTTGTAAATGAGGAGGTGGGTTGTGTTCCCAGCACCTGGCTCTCGGCCTTGGCCGCTAGTTTATGCCCAAAATGATTACACACAGGCTGTATTCATTTAAACTCTGCCTGGCCCATTATCACTAGCCTCTTTTGGGCTAACCCTTACATCTGATTCAGCCCATTCCTAAAAGTCTGTGTGTCACCACAAGGTGGTGGCTTACCGGACAATTCTAAGGTACATCATCTCGGGCGGGAGAATCATGACATCTGCCCACTTCCTTCTCTCTCACCACCTTCCATTCTGTCTACTCCGCCCACCTAAGGGCTGTGTCCTATTCTACAGGCCAGGCAGAGTCTTTATTTAACCAATGAAAGCACACAAAATAGAGACGAATCCTCCTACACCATTTCC
>JAQHUG010000050.1:5306098-5330951 GCA_028555095.1 Dicrostonyx torquatus | reverse complement strand
ATTAGTTTGCTCAGATCTTCTTGTTGCATAATTGCTGGATTCTGGTGTTTTTATGTTGCTTTTCAGGTTGTTAGAGGAACTCTTGGATTGGTACCTGCTCATCTCTTCCTTTCCAGGTGGATCAACTAGTAGTAGATAGTGGTCACTTGCTTGGTCTGAGTGGATTGCTCTGGTCCACTCCAGTCAGACAGATCTGAAGCAGTGGTGCTCACCAAGGACCAGCAGCCATCTAACGTCGGGCTTCTCTGCTGAAGCCCTGCAGGTTTATACTGGACCCACCCTCATCCAAGGCCACAGCCCTGAAGCAGGCCAATTCCCTCGGGGAACCCAGGCCCCCGTCAAAGGGGAGCATTGCCCAGGGACACTCTGGGGTGTGGAACACAGAAAAGCTTGGAGAGGGGGAGAGGGAGCCTCCCAATCGAGCAGAGCGCCTTGGGGGCTAGGGGTTGGTCTTACCACTCCAGTTGGGCGGATCTGAAACAGTGGCGCTCACCAAGGACCAGCCGCCATCAAAAAAGCAAGGTGGTATGTTTTTAATTACTCACAAATACACCAACACACAGTGTCACTCGTCCCTTCACATAGCACTGTTGCTGAGTCTCTGTTGACTTATGTTGGTTGTCGTAACTCAGCATTATATGCCTTGTTTCTCTGGTATAAAGATATCCTAATACTTGGATTTTGTTAAAAGTGGGACATTGGAGTACTGTTTTTGGTCTTTGCATGTGTCTATGTATGTGGCACTGTGAAGAGGGCATGCATGTGTATTAGCATCTACAATGTACGTTAGAGGTATTTTGGCACCAGGCCAGGCAGACCTGGAGAAGATACAGTTATCTCTTGATATCCTTCGGGGATTGGCTTCAGAGTCGTCCCCACCATGCCCATTTAAAAATTTACCAACCCCTTGTGTAAAACGGTGTAGTATTCATGAGCAACCTTCGCACGGCTCCTTGTGGGCTTTATATTGTCACTAGATTACTTATTACCTGACACAAGATACAGCCTGAGTAAATAATTCTTATGCTGCATTGTGAAAGTAATAACAGAGTCTGTGCAGCAAATATAGACAGTTTAAAAATTATATTGTTAACCTGTGGTGGGTTGAATTCATGGATGCAAGAAAACCCACAAATTTGGAAGACTGTCTTTATGGTTGGATTGAAATGTCTTTCTCCTTCCAAATTGCTTTAATTCTGAGAAAATAGCCTGCGAAAAATTTCGAGGCTCCTGTGCTGGCTGAGAAGTGTTCCCTCTGTTAGAATACTCAGCTGTGTTTTCAATTGAAGTGAACACCCAACCTATCACATTGGGTCTTAGTTCAGTTTCTGTTGATGGATATTTTGAAGTATCAGAGATTCATGTGACAAGAGGTCAACGATTTCAGGCTTATTAAATGCAACAGTATTTTATTGATAACGTATTGGAGCATTGGGGATTGGGATGGGCTTCATGCTTGGCTAGATCCTGGGATTAGAAACTCATTATGGAAATCGATCTCTGGGCTCCTTTTCCTATCCTGGCTTTATCTTTTGGCCAGCACCTCTCTACTGACATATTATTTTGATGTCCAGTCATCTCAGTACATATGAGTTCTCTGTTACTACTTTTTTTTTCCTAGACAGGGTTTCTCTATGTAGCTCTGGCTGTCCTAGAGCTTGCTTCGTAGACCAGGCTGGCCTTAGACTCAGAGATCTGCCTGCCTCTGCCCCCCCGAGTGCCACCATGCCCAGTTGAGTTTTCTGTTACTATTATTGGTGATTTACCAAGAGCTTAGTGGCTTCAAGCACCCATTTATCAACCCCCATTGTATGAAGCGGTGGGAGTTGCTCTGCTCAGGCTCTCACGAAAGAGAAACTAAGGCATTGGCCAGGCTGAGTTCTCATCTGGAGCAGGGGCCATGTGCAAGCTCCTTCACGTAGCTACTTTAACTCAGCTTCCTGTCACAAGGATATCGTCTCTGTCCCTTCGCTGCTTGGCAGCTGGGTCTAGTGTTTGGCTTCCCGAGTCTGTCATGAGGTGTCCCTTTTTATCCTCAAGTTAGCTATAGCACTTGACATCTGCCTATGCTCCCAATTCCTCTGATGAAGATATCTTTTGCCACCAGCTGGAAGATAGACTGTTTTTTAAAGTTCTTACTTGATTTGACTAGGCACACACGAATAACGACTGTATTTTTGACCAGCTGAGTTAGAGCTCAGTTACCTCTGTGGGGGGGACGACACAGTCCCTTTATAGCAGTGCATAGATTAGTGTCTGCATGTCCTGGGTACAGAGACCCTAGGGGTGGTTTTTAGGGTCATGCCTGCCACATTGTGGAATTGTAGTCTTCTAAAACTAGAAAGTTCTACAAAGCCTGAACCTTGAGTCTCATTCATGATGGGGGCATTTGTCCTTTCTGAACTATTCAGTATGACCTTGGGGGCTTGGAAGGAGCTGATTGGCTGGATGAGGCCCATGTTTGACACTGGGGATGCTGTTGGTAGAAGATAGATAATTGGATGCTAGTCTCTGGAAATACGAGTTCCCAGGTAATTTTCCTCTTGGCTGGACCACTGCAGGATGCCACCAGCTAATTTTTTTTTCTGTTTGGTTTTGAGTTTGAGGTGAAGTGACCTTGTTCCCCTACCTCAGTGTCCTGTGATCCATTTAATTTTAGCAACCTCTTGTTGTCCGTGTCAGCAGGGACTTCTTGTGGCCAGCGTTGTCATGGCACGAGCCCTGGTTCTCATTCCCAGGTGAATGAGGCATACAGCAAGGAAACAGGGCTGCTTCTAGGCCTGGTATTCTGCCCAGTCCTTCAGAGGCCACTCTTCATCCTGGCTGCTTATTTTCAGGGGAACGAGGTATAGAGTCCTCACGTTCAAGGGAATCCTAAATGGCACTGTAAGAAAAGGAAGCCGGTGCCCACCGTCTTTTTTTCCCATCTGATATTGACTTGAGGAAGTGGCTGACTCACCCATGTTTGCTTCCTGCTTATCAGCTGTCACACTTTCCCTACTCAGCTGTGGTGTGGCCTCCTTCACTCTCATTCTTCGCTCCAGTGTGACATCTCCATCCTTTCCCTTGTTGTTCCATTTCGTGTTTATTCCTCTTTGGGCTACTATCCCCCCACCCATTGTTTGCGGGAAGATGAGAAGGGCTGTCCAGTTCCGTAGCTGTGAGGGGTCAGCCTGTGCTGCTGTCTCTGATGCTTTGTGAGAAGAGGGTTAAACGTGGAAACAATGTGGGCCATGGGTTTTCTACGAAGGCAAAGTATACGACTAGCTTTTTCATTAATATAAATACATATACAAGCCCGTGGGTGCCAAGACCACATTTTTTTTTTCTGGGAGCTTTGCCTGAATTTTTCCCTAATGAGTAATTATTTCAGCAGTAGTGGTTGAGAGGTAAATGTATAACCAGCCCCAGCATTGTTACAGAGAGTGGAGTAGGGGCTGGACAAACAAATGACCTCTGTCACTCAATGCCCAAGAGGCTCACAGGGACGTGAGTCATTACCTTAGAGCAGTGACTCTCAAGCTCCGTAATGCTGTGACCTTCTCACACAGTCTCTCACATGATGGTGACCCTCCTCCCCAGCCATAAAACTCTTTTTGTTGCTACTTCATAAAGTAACTTTGCCACTGCTATGAATTAGAATGTAAACACTGTGGTTTTTTGATGGTTTTAGGCGACCTCTGTGAAGGGGTCTTTTGACCTCTAGAGGTGTCACAACCCACGTGTTGTTCAGAAATAAGAGCTGGGAACTGGTATGGATGGATGGTTTGCTCACCGACAGAATGCACCAAGGAAGGCATCATTGGGCTTCTCTAGTATCCACTTGCTACTGAGTTTAGTCATTTTTAATGATTATGTTTATTTTGCGTGGTGCAATTAAATCTGTCTACCATATGAGAGCAGTACCTCTGGAGGCCATAAGGGGCCTCCTTGGGGCTTCCCTGGAGTTTTCGGAGGTTGTAAGTCAGCCTGGTGCCAGGGACTATATCTGGATTTTCCTCCAGTGCAGTGTGTGCCCTTAGCCCCTGAGCAAGCCATGGTCCCAGCTCACTGAGGTTAGTTTTCAAGATTTTTCAGACTGATGTAAAATGTTACAGAAATGACCACACACACACACACACACACACACACACACTCATACCCACTCACACACTCTCAAACACTCACATGCACACACACACACACACACACCACACTCACACCCCATCACCATATGAGCACCAACATAGAGTAACTGTCATCTGGTGAGAAACAGCTAAGGTTGAAGGGCAAGGAGTGGGTTCTTCACAACACCCATGCTTTTCAGCAAGGCCCCAGGGAAGGGCACTCTGTAAGCAGCACATGTAGTCTGTTCCATTCAGGGAAGGAAAAGCCTCAGCTAGAACCCCTAGTGACTCAGAATATGAGATTGCCCAACAGCGTTTTCTCTCATCTGCTTTGCTCATTTGTATACTAAGGCCAGCAAGGCTTTCACTTTTGAAATGCGACGGTTTGGGGGCTTCTCATTCCCAGGCTGAAGTCCTCTGGCTGAAAAGGAGTGCAGTTGTGTCACGGCGTGCTGTTGCTGTGTCGTTCCTGTTTTTCAAAAAATGCTGACAGGACGCAGTCAAGATGTGGATACTTTGGTCAGCATTCTGGCTTCCTGGTGTGAGGAGCTGCTGTTTAAACACCGAAATTCTGTTCAGAAGAAAGTGAGGGCTGGACCGTCCTGCACAGAGGGAAGCTGGACTGTGTGAGCTGAGGGGTGGCCTGATGCAGAGCATACTGGGTTATAAGTATACCGTCCCCAGGGAGACTAGCTACAGCCCAGTGTCTCTACAGGGAGAGGTAATTTAGGCTTCTCCTGAGAGTGGTGGTTCCCAAACTGTGGGTCGAGACCCCTTTGGGTGTCGAATGTCCCTTTCAGAGGGGTCACTTAAGACCATCAGAAAGACACGAACCATGACAGTAGTGACATTACAGTTATAAAGTACCAACAAAAGTTAATTTTTGGTTGGGGGTCACCACAAAATGAGGAACTGTGTTACAGCGTCTCAGCAGCAGGAAGGTTGAGAACCATTGCTTTAGAGCCATCAGTATGGAAAGAAGCCCCATCTTGCTTGGTGAGAACATTGAGAGTCTATCGGTAGCACACTGGGAGGTGACCTCTTGGTTTTAAGCACCTCGTATTGTATACTACTAGTGTGGGGGTGCAGGTCCCAAGAAGGCCAAGGTAGAAGTGGCAGAATGCTGGGGCAATGGCAGGGAAAAGGACTTCTCTCTGGGCTCAGTGGTGTTAAGCAGGGAACCAAGATACCATTTAGGGTGGGTCAAGGTCCCAGAAGAAAGGGGGCATAGATCTTGGCCACTTGTCTGGAGGTGATCTTGTTCCAGACCTCTTAAATCAGAATAAAGATGGATGAGTTATGGGGAATGTATATATATTATGTAAGCTCCTCAGTGAGCTTTTAAATAATCTTGTAGTTTATTAACCAGAGCACTAGAAGACCTTCCAATTACTCAGAGTGTGCACTCAGGCATCCTCTAAGTGCCAGCTAAGAGTAAATGGATAGGTAATAGCAGTCTCTTTTTCCGGTTGACTCTGCCATTCAGTGTGCTTGTAGCATGACAAATGGAGCCATGGTTCCAGCCCTTAGGGACCCAGCCTGAAAAGAGCCCACAAACAAGTAGACCACTGCCAACTTACTAGATACAGACAACTCAAAAGAGAGAAGATTCCTTTTGGCTCGTGGTTTCAGAAGGTTCACTCTGTCATGGTGGGATAGCATGGCAGGTAGGAAGAAAAGGGAGGGGAGTTCTGGTGCTCATCTGGCTTGCTTTGTTGTCCTCTTTGTAGTGTGTTCCCATAGGATGATGTCCAATAGGATCCCGGGGCCGGGGAATGTCGGAACAGGGAGCGGGTGAGTGAACAGACGCAAAGGGAGGGTCTCTTGTGCTTGCTGATTGTGTATGTGGAGTTGGGAGTTTATGCCCACAATCATGCAAACGGAAGGAACTAGAGCGGTGAGTGGATGTCTGGGAACTGACCTGTATGCTGGGTTTACAGCAAGGTTCCCGTCCACTCTGTTTCACAGTAACATAAGATCTATGGACACTTCCTGGAAACACAAAGGGATGCGAGGCACCATAAAACCCCTTCCTAGAAACCAAATGTGAATGTTTTGCATTCCATAATTGCACACTCACGGATGAAGCCACCTTAAAATAGTTCTTATTATCCACCCCCCACCATGTGAGTGGTCACCATCTTAGCCCAACTGAAGTGGGACCTGTGTGATTGCAGAGAAGGGAAAATGAGTATTCTCTATTGTGTGAAAAGAAGTTAGCTTGAGAAAAAACCGCACCTAGGTTGTGCAGACTTCTCTCTAGCTCACTTCTCACGTGGCCTTGTGAAGAGGCAGAGGTAACTGTCATTCCCAAGAGGATCATTACCCGCTGCTCAGTCTGCCTGCTGATTTTAGATGCCCTACGATGAAGCCTTTGGAAGAAAACCTGGGAAAACCTGAGCAGGCTAGCCAGAGCCCTTGTCTAGGATCTAGGGCTGGATCGAGGTAGCCTTTAGACCACTCCTTCATTTTTCTTTGAAAGGGAAAGTATGTCTTTGTGTGAAATGTCACTAAGTCGGGTGTGACTGATTACCGAAATGGCAGGGTTGTCCACCTTGGGCTTTCCATTTCTTTCTGGCATGGACTTAGGAAAAGAATGTCTGTTCTTATTTGTTGGCTTGTTGGCTGTTTTCTTACTGGGCTAGAAGCTCCAGGAGGAAGAAGCTGGTGTCAATTTCTCAGCCCCCATGCAAGCCTAGCTCTTGCTTGAGCAGGCAAGCAGCATGTGGCTAGCACATCTTCACAGACCCTGCCAGTGCAGCATCCCCAGGCCTCCCTGGGGTAGCTCTATGGTGCTTCATCCTGTTTGGATAGGCAAGCTATCTCCCGTCATTCCCTGGGCAGACATGTAACACAGTTAAATCTCTGCACTGTTGCCCTGGGATCCTAGACCACTGGGTGATGTAGGAGGACTCCTGAGGAGGGCTGTGTGCTGAAGTGACGGGGAATGGGATGGACCATGGTGGGGACAGGTGGGCTGCTGAGATCCTTCCATTCTGCTTTCCTGTCTTTGGTTCCCAGCAGTTGTCTTCCTTTCTGCTTAGAGGCCTCTCTGTGTTTCTGATGTTCACCTTTTCCGTCTTGTTCCATTTTCTAGGCCTTTTCATCCTCATTCCTTTTTGCTTGATTCTGTTGTGTCTCAGAGAGGAACAGCCCAGTCATGCATGTAGATCTCCTGTGTGAAGAAAACCTTGCATTTGTGGCTCCTGATCATTTTCTTATGATTTCTGTTTCTATAATTCCCTCGGTTTGTGTTTTTCTTTTTTAATTGTCTCTATTTCAGTTTTCAAGTCTCAGATAGTTTTGTGGAAACAAAGGTATAACCTCTCCCCCAACATAACATATTTCCCATTCTGAACTTCTGTTTTAAAGCCAAGACACCCTGGCCATATACAGCCTGTATGCAGGCTGGTTTAATTCAGCAATCACATCCACAATCCAGTGTCTCTCACTAACTGCTGTTCTCTGTTAGTTAGCATTTAAAACATTTAAAATGAACAAAACATCATATAAGGTCCAGACTCCCTGTGTTATCATATTTCCCATCCTTATGGGGGCTTATCCTTTTTTTATATTTTATTCTCTTTATTAAATATTTTAAAATTATTTGTTATTATTATTTTTTATGACTGTCTATACTCATTTTCTACTGTACCTGTTTCAAGGTTTTCTCGGTCTGGACTGCTTTACACAGTGCCTGCAACCATGCACCCACAATGATCTCTGATGCGTGAGACAAACCTTAAACTTCTAAGCCATGGCTAGGCCCTCCCACTTGCACATGGCCTGGTGACTGGCTCCGCCCCCTTCGGGTAGGTGAGAGAGGAGCCTCAAGCAAGAGGCAGGGCCTAGAGCCTGTCTATCCACCCCAGTGCTCTACCTAGTCTCCTGCCACCAAGTAGCGTGTAGCCCACTATTCTGAAACCCCTCAAGAGATTCCTTTCTCATGCCGCATGTGGATAGTTGAGCCTCCACATTGGGTACCATAACTGTTGACACTCCTGTCATTTCTAGTTTATAACATGTAGTCTGTCTCCTAGATAGGGTCTAGAGGCTTCTGAGTCTGATGTGTTCCTGTGTATTGGTATCCTATGCTGTCCTTGTGACTTGAGTCCTTGGTTCAGCTCCAGACCCAAGTCTAGGTACCCACTTGTGCCAGGTTCTGCACTTCTGTCTTCATTGTCAGTACACGCTTGATTTTCTCTCTGTCCTCGTTAGAAGGGGACTTCAAAGTCATCTAGAGTGAGGTTCCTGGTAGGCAGGTGCAGAAGTGAAACCCTGGGAGGTAGAGATGAGTCACGACTGGCACATCTGAGTTCTGTCCACATGGCCAGACCTCTTCCCAGCAGCTGGTGTTTGGGGGACATTCCAGCCTGACCAGTGATGGAGTGATGGCCACCTACTGGCACTTTTACAAAGTTCCTTTCTTACCCTCCCTCCCTCAGTTCGCCTGGGAGCAGCCCTCACGGCAGGAGCCATAGCTCATCACTGTTATTTTTGCCTCTTTTTACAGATGAAAAGTTAAGGTTTGGAATAGCCAGGATATCGCCCGCAGTCAGGCAGGATACAGAACATGGTGCACATTTCCTGTGGTTCTCTGGGACCCAGAAAGCCATCTTCTGCTTTGCAAATTACACAAGAGCACATAGGCGTCTGAGCCAGGCTGCTGGTGCCATATAACAAAAGGCTGAGAATGTGGGTCTTGTTCTAATGCTTGTCTAGTCTACAGGAAGTCCTGGGTTCTGTCCCTCCACCACACTGGATGTGAAGCCAGGTACGGAAATATACACCTACCCATAGTCCCACAGCCCTGGAGGTAGGGTCACGAAGATTAGAAATTGAAGATGATCCAAGGTGACAGAGTTCGAGGCTAGCCTGGGCTACATGAGACCCTGTTGCTATTGAAAGACATGGACAGGTCTGCCTCCTTTGACATATTCTTTTTTTTTTTTTTTTGGTTTTTCGAGACAGGATTTCTCTGTGGCTTTGGAGCCTGCTCTGGAACTAGCTCTTGTAGACCAGGCTGGCCTCGAACTCACACAGATCCGCCTGCCTCTGCCTCCCGAGTGCTGGGATTAAAGGCGTGTGCCACCACTGCCTGGGTGACATATAATTCTTTAAAGAGTAATTGTAGAATATATTCAGTATGAAAAACATGCCCTCTCAACTATGTTTAAGCATACCGTTCAGCAACACTAAGTTCATTCTCATTGCTAAGCATCCTTCATACATATGTATCTTCATCATACAGAACTGAAATTCTGAACCCATGAGCCAGCTCTCTCCCTTCTCCAGCTGGTCCTGGGGAAACGCTGCTCTGCTTCCTGTCTTTATGGCTTTTCTGCTCTCTTACTGAGTAGAATTACAGTGTTCTTTCTTCTGGAACTAGCTAATCTCACTGTGTGGTAGGTAGCCTATGCCAGTCGGTATCTTCCCCTTGAATTTTGAGGAATGTTCTTTGGAGGTTCATCCATGTTTGGGGCATCCATGTCTCTGTTTGTGGACACTTGGGTTTCTTGCACCTCACGTTAGGTTCTGAAGGGTGCTGTTGCAAAGTACCACATGATGTGGGAGTGTTCTCCTGTATTTTGTATTACTCTTATTGGTTGAATAAACACAACATGCACCTCTCCTCTCCCCTATATACAACAACCACAGGCTGCATAGCTTAAATTACAAAACCCCAGGAAATCCAAGGTTAAAGAGCCAGCAGTGTTAGTTTTTCCAGAAGCCGCGCTCCTCGGCTTGTAGGTAGTTGCATACAAATGGGACTTTCATAGAGCCTTCCATATATGACTGTCCCCATGGGGACATCAGTCTTATTGGGTTGGGCTCTGCTTTCTAAGGCCTCTTTAACTTTAGTTACATCTTTAAAGGCCCCGTCCTTATGTTGTCACCCTGAGAGGAGAGCTTCAGTAGAGGAACTCCAGAGGCAAAATTCAGCCGTAACACCTCTACGCTCTTGAAATGCCATAGATGTGGGTGTGTACAGACGGTCCAAGCCTTCACTTTCAGTTCTTTTGGGTACCTACCCAACGACGGAGTTGCGTTATATGGTATTTGTATTCTTCAGCTCTTCAGGGCTCACTATGCGGTGACCCATCACGTCACATCCATGGCACTGTCCAACTCTGTAGTGCAGTTCTGTGCTCTTGAAGAGACCACGCTGGTTTCCTGGTGGGGAGTTTCCTTGGAATCACCCTTGGGGTCCACCAGCTGATTGGACACCAACGACTAGATTCTTCTGGAAACCTGGTGCCTTTGTTCCTTTCGGCTTCTCCTCTCAGCAACCTTGGACTCTCAGCTGTGGACATGTCCCCAAGGGAGAAGAGGGTCATGGAAGTCATCAATTCTTAGGCTACACTGCTTTGGCTGTGGTTATTCTGAGGGCTGATAGTGGCGTGCCTGTACGTTTATGAGCATATCTGTGTGTGGCAGAGGAGGGACCTGAGCTGCGGAGGTGTCCCTTGACTTCAAAATGGCTGAGGAAGTTTCAGACGTCCCTCAGGGAGCAAGTGTCATGTAGAGAGACACTGCTGTAGCATCAGCCCAGTGGATGAAGGCATAGGGGTGGGGGAGCTGGTGCCAGTAGAATGGAGAGAGTGATGTGGGAGGAGATAACTGGGCTAGGTGCGCGCATGAGAGTATATATAAGGGAAGGGTGTGCCTCACCGGCACAGTGTGAAGGGCTGGGGGTTGATGTGTGGGTATTGGGCATGCATGAAAGAGAGGAGGGTACAGGGGCAGTCAGAAGGAGGGGTGTATGTGTGGGACAGGAGGAAGAGTATAGGGGGTTATGTGAGTACGCGAGAGTGATAGGTGTGTAGAATTGGGTATGTAAGTGGGGGTCGAGGTTGGGAAGAAAAGGCGTATGCATTGTGAGCTAGGGCATTCAGGGGTTAGGGTCTAAGTGTATGTGTGGTGTTGGAAGCTGGGGTGTGGGAGGTTGTGTGTGTGGAGGTATATGGGACAGGCAGGGGCGGAAGCTGTGGAGTGGGGTGCTCCAGTGTGTGCCTGTGTGGCATCTGTGAGGGGGCGATTCGTGTGAGTACGCATATGTCGGGAGATTTGGGTAGAAGGACCCATTGCCTTGCTCCCCATGGCTGCCACAGCTGGAGGCAGGTAGGTGGAATTGCTCCTGTGACTTGCTGAGCTGTCCCACTGTGGGGTCGCCGTGGCCAGCCCGGCCTCAGGCATGACTCATCTTCACCTGCTAGGGGAACCAATTTGCTGGGCTGCTGCATCATAGGTGCGTCAGTCTGCATGACTTGTTCTTCCTAAGAACCTGGGAGGGTTTCAGATGCGACATGAAGGGGTAGGCGGGAAAGGATCAATTGCCCTCCCTCAAGTAGCTGAGGGGGACCAGAGCTGTCTCCCTGCACTCTGATCTCCAGAGGAGGCCGGAGGGCACAGCATCCCCTGCAAGAGAAGTAACTTTAGAAGGCACGTGCAGCTGGGTGAGAGAGCCCAGAAGCCCCTCCTAGATGCCAGACAGCCTCTGCAGCAGTAACTCTTTGTGTGCTGCGGTCTGCCGCAGTCTGTGTCTTGGAGGGACGCTGGCTTTTATGAATGGTAGCCTGGGAGTGGCCTAATATCCGGCTCCTGATGTCAGTACAGTGAATGAAACCGTTGCTGAGCGTAAAGCCTCTCTCCACTTGGGAAGCAGACACCTTCTGAGATTGGCTCTCCAGATGCAGTGTCTCTTGCTGACGACATCACAGGTCCCATGTGTCACAGATAAACCGTATGCGTTAGGATTTCAATGAGCCAGAAATTGAGGCTGCCGTGGACAAATGCGCATCTCTGACTCAGGGACCAGCTCCTTTACCCGAAGCAGCTGTGGTCAGCAGGAGATCCCTTTCCTGCCAGGCGCCGCCGGGCAAAGGTGCTGGAGAGCCGCAGACCCAGCGCTGTGTGTCAGGCATCCACTTAGCTGGCTTCATGTTCTGCTTTTGTTGGCAGAATTCCTTGCTGAAGCTCCAAGCCCTCGAATCTGGTCTGTGCTCTGCGTTTCTGACCACCCAGGAAGAAGATGGCCAGGTGCACGGAGTTAAGGACCCAGCCCCAGCTGCCACGCAGAGTGTGCCTGCCGACGGCCTGGATTCTGCAGGTAAGAAAGAGGCAGAGTCTGGGGATGTCCCAAGCAGGACTCTGGAAACAGCTCAGCCTCCTCCTGGTCTCCCGAGGGAAATGATGCAGCACCAAAGCCCAAGCCAAGGGGCTGGTGAGAGGGAACGTGGGAATTTAGGATTAGCTGCGAGGCAGACTTGACTTAACTGAGAGTTAGCTGAAAGCACGGGTCAGAACTTCTTGTCATTTTTCCGGTTGTCCTGTGAGGATCAGTGGTGATCTCTTATATTACTGGATATAGATGGTCTGTTCTCTCTTAAAACTTAGAGTGCTTTTGAGGTACAGAGAGCCAGGGGACTTTGCACTCTCCTCCGGTAGGATGATCATTAAATAGAAAATGCAGGGGTGAGTGTTCAGCTCTCGGCTCATTCTGATCACATATCCTTGTTCTTGACGCTTCTGTGTTTTTATTTCAAAAAGTCTCAAAATGTGTCTGATTGTGTTTGTGCGTATGTGTGTGTGTGTGTGGGGGGAGGCATTCTAGTTTTAAACGCGGGGATGGCTGATTGGATAGTCCAGAAAAGGCAAATTAATTCTCTCAGGAGGAGTTAGAGAGGAGGGAAAGACCAATTTACCTGAGTAGAAATGAAGAGGGGAAGGCTTATCCTTTCTACAAATAGGCTAGAGGCTCACGGACAGCAGCCTGGATACCAGACAGGAAAGGGCTTAGGTGAGCTAGCTGCAGGAGAGGTCCCTAATCCCCAGGAGCTAGAGGAGGAGATTGAAAATGGCCATTTGATTCAAAAGCACGAACGGCAGTCCTCAACACACTTCCGTTTAAGACCATCTCGTGTGGTCAAAGCAAGCCGGATGGAGAGTCATCTACCGTGTTGGAATTTATTTTGATAACAGTGGCTGCAGGAGCCGTTAAGGGTAGCTGTTCCTGTTATTTATATTCCTATGGTGTGGACACCGTCTATGCATTTTGTGATAAAAACCTACTGAAGCGAACCGTGAAATTATACTCTTTGGCATAAGGACCTAAGGCCTAGTGGGACACATCTGGCAAGTGGCCAGAGACTTCCCTGTGGCCACGTGTCATTGACAGATGGTGGTCTTCTTGGCTGGTAGGTAAGCTCCCCTCCTGTATTGGTCACTGTGTTTGGGTCAAATACAGGTAGAATGGGGTAGGGGCCCAGTCAGTGTCTTTTTAAAAATTTTATTTATTTTTTACATACCAATCCTAGTTTCCCTTCTATTCTCTCCTCCTCCCTCCCTCTTCTCCTCCATCCTCTCCTCAGAGAGGCGAAGGCTTCCCCAGGGAAGTCCCCTAAGTCTGTCCCATCACCTCACTGAGGCAGCACCAAGCCTCTCCCCCTCCCCTAGGCTGAGCAAGATACAAGAGTCAGTTCGTGCAACTCCAATCAATGTCTTCAGTCAGATTGCTACAGTGTGCCTCCTCTTCTTCAGCCCTCTATTTTGTCCTTCCCAGACAAATAGCATGAACAATATATACAGAAATCTCAAGTAAAATTTACATTAACCGTTGAGTTGTCTGATATTTCGTTTAGCCGTCCAAGTATATAGCACAGAGTCTTTTATATCTATTGTGCATTGGAGAGAGATGATTTTTTGGTGTTTTTATGATGATTTTTCATTTTTGGATATCGAGATTATTTTGCATTGTGGGTTGACTGGAGTTTTGAACAAGCCTTTCAAACCCCCTTGTGAAATGGAAATAAATTCTGAACTTACTTAGGGGCTGCTGGCAGAGAGGTGCAGGCAATGCCTTCTGTGTTCAGTGGTAAGTGGCAGGAACAGACTCTCAGACAGGGCTTGTGGTTTCCATACTGGGTTTTTTGTTTCTTTGTTTGTTTTTTAAATGCAGAAAATTTTGAAGTACTCAGACAGAGCACTGCCAGATAACTGGACTCTGGAAACTATAGAGAGCTCAATGTTTTCATGGGCCCCGAGAGGGTCTTCATCTAGCTGAGGAACTGTCAAGACGATCGGAATTTGTAAAACGCTCCTATGTATACAGAGAATGGTTTGGTCTCGCACACTTCCAAGTCACACATTCACTGGAAGCCATACATACATTTTGTGACTCACAGGTTCCTGTTCAGAACAGCAGTTTGTTTTTTGCTAATTAAAATGTAATTACATACTTTTGTTTCCATTCTTTCCTTCTTCCAGCTCCTCCCACTACCCCCTTAAATTCCTGGCCTTCTCATCTTTGTTATAACTCCCCGCCCCCGTCCCCCCCCCAACAACTGGCTGAGTCTGTTTAGTATTGCTGGCATGTCATTATGTCAGGGGTGACTTTTTGGTATTGGAGAAACCAATTAGGATGCTCCTCTCTCGGGGAAGGGCTACTTTTCTTGCCCTCAACATCTTACAGTTGCCTGTAGCTCTTTGTGAGATTCCCCCCTTCCATGTCCATAGATTGATTAGCAGTTCTTAATTGGTAGGAGGTGTCTATATGAATTTCTGGGGTTATTTTTGAATAATTTGGAACTGTAGGTATGTGTGTATGTGTACCTGTGCACGGGCACATGTGTGTGCATGCACATGTGTTTAAGTCTCTACTGAAAAGATCATAAATGGCCAACCATAAGTCCATAAAAGATTATATTCACTTAAATCTAATTTTCTTAAAGTCTTACCCTTTAACCCATGCTTGATATTACTGTGAGAAGAACAAAAATCTACCCAGTGATTTTTATAGGAATTCCTGGATATAATTGCCACCAATGACGACTAATGGCAAAATTCACAAGTATATATTGAGGTCACTATAAAAAGTGGCATCACTTTAGACTTGATTAGTATGTGACTTACGTCATTTAAATTTCACAGCACACATTTTGATGGTCTGGGCGAAGAGTGGTAGCTCGTTGTCTGGTGGGTCAAATAGTGGTCTTTAACTTGATTGATGGGTTGTGGGTTGTAAAACTCCTACTAATTGGTCTTTAACTTGATTGATGGGTTGTGGGTTGTAAAATTCCTACCCACCCAGTCAGATGCTTGAAATGGTTCCCTGTTCTGTGAAGCTAGTTTCAAACTGTACCTGCCACAAGAATTGATTTCCGGGTGTCCCGTAGGCACAGTGTATTCTCAACAGCCTATAGAGGCTTCTTATACACCATAACTACCAGCAAGATTTTCCCTCATAGAGGTTTTCAGGCTTTACCTTAGACCAATGGTTTTCACTCTGAGGATTGTGGCCTTTTGAGGGGATTGAATGACTTTCATAGAAGGTACCTAAGACAATCCTGCATATCAGATATTTACATTATGATTTTTTTTTGGTTTTTCTAGACAAGGTTTCTCTGTGGCTTTGGAGCCTGCGTTGGTACTAGCTCTTGTAGACCAGTCTGGTCTCGAACTCACAAAGATCCGCCTGCCTCTGCCTCCCGAGTGCTGGGATTAAAGGTGTGTGCCACCACTGCCCGGCTTACATTATGATTTGTAACAGTAGCAAATTTACAGTTATGAAGCAGCAACAAAAATAATTTCTCGTTTGGGGGTTCACCATTAGGAAGGTTGAGAACCACTGCCTCAGTCAGTCTTGGAAGTCCTAGATTCGGCTTATTTTACAAACACTCCGTGTAACAGGATCCACTAATTAAGTGGATAACGTTTTAGAGAATTTCAAGGCTCCTACAACTACACTTTGTGTTATCCATGGACCACAGGGAACTTATGTCTCAGGATTTATATCCAGTCAGGGTCATCCATCAACATCAAGACGAGAAAGGTATTCATGACGGTGCATGGCCAAGGAAGGGGCATAGACCAATCTTAAGCACACAGGGGTCCCAAGAGCAAAGTGATGGGGTAATATGAGAGCATTGAAAGGACCATGAACTGTTCTTGCTGATGGAGGACTGTCTGGCTTTGGGATAAAATGTCTCTCAAATGCCGAGGAGTCACAGTCCCAGATAATCTTGCATAGGGCATCCTCCCTGTAACTTGCAAAAAAAAAAAAAAAAAAAAAAGTAGTTTAAGACAAAACCTGATATGGATTGGCTCTAATTCTCCTAGTTGAAACCTTATTATCTCCAGTGTAAAAGTCTTGGAGAAAGAGGCCTTATGGATGCAGCCCTCATGAATGGGATGTTTCCTGTCAGAAGAGTCCACAATGTTAGCTGACTGGATTTCTGCTGCATTAGGGTACAGTTAAGAAGCCAGCTATTTGTAGCCTGGGAGAGGCTCCCTCAATGGCTTGCCATCGGTGGGGCCTTGACCTCAGACTTCCTTGTTTACCAGCCCCTTAGTCTCTGGGAGTTTGTCCTAGCAGCTCAGAGCGACTGAAACAGAAATCCATACGGTAGATGCAAAACTCACTTAAGTAAACGTTTTCACTCTGGTGTGAGTGAGTGTCTACTCTGGTGTCAGGGAGTGAAAAAATGGCGTGAGGGTGGTCTTTATGATGGCTTTTCAATTTGAAGTGTGCACAAGGAAATCTACAACGGTATCAGTTAAAAAAAAATGCCCTTGAAACTATGGACGCAAAACTTTTCTATTTATTTTTAACAAAATGACAGTGCCTTTGGGATCATTTTCCAAGCCATTCCTGCCCATGTGAGTCATTTTCTCAGCTGTTCTTTTTTATATCTGTGTATTGTGTAAGAACTTGAGGACACTTTGGCATGCCGTTTGGCTGTCTCTCCAAGGATGACTGGAAGGTCTAGTGACCCCTGTCCCCAGAGATAGCTGAACATCTAATGTCGCAGGACAATCTTACACCAGTTTGATTAAAAAGGGGTATTTTATTGGAGGGGATAAAACTTACAGATCAATGTCCCAAACCACAATCCTCTGCTCGCAAACAGGAAACCGAGTCTAGCAGTCAGCAAGGAAGCCGGAAGCAAGAGAGAGCGGAGAGCTGCTGTGGCTTTTTTTTTTTTTTAAATGAAAATCACACCCCAGTGGGCTGGTATCTTAAAAGCCATTGGCTGAAGGCAAGAGTGCGTAAGCTCCCGCAGCAAACATCCATGGCTACAAATATTCTTTCGGCAGTATGTAGTTTCTCTCTCTAAAATCTTGATTTATAAGTCCTCCATTTGAGTTTTGACACTGATGTATACCATCTGGTTTCTCTGAGTGATCTATAGGTCTTGTCTTTATCTGAGTCAAAGCAAACACTGTCCTCCTCCAAGACACTGTGTCTGACCAGAGTTGCAAATTCCTCGGAATTTTCAGCGACTCTTTATATGACAGGGTTACACACCTCAGAATGCAAACCTAAACTGCAGGGATGGCGCTAGATGCCGGACAAGCTGCCCTGAACTCAGCACCACAGCGGGGTGTCACGAAATATGTTCTTGTTGCAGGTGCAGCTTATGGTTGGATTTATAGAACAGAAAGCATCTCAGGTATCCCGATAGGTGGCCATCATCATTCATATGACTTGTTCTTGTCTCTATCTGAGGGCCAGCTTCAGATAGGCTGTGAGGGTTGGGTTAGAGAGGACCTGTATCATTCCAACCTCAGGAGCTCTTATGATCCCCAAATGCCTCTTAGATGCTTTATTACTTATATAGAACTGCATGGGCTTTTGTGTGTTTGTAGACACTTGCACACCTTTCTTGAACCTTTTATATTTTATGATTAATTATTGTTCTTATTATTTTGTTTATTTGAGGCAAGGTTTCTCTGTGTAACAGCCCTGGCTGTACTGGAACTCTCTCTGTAAAGCAGGCGGATCTCAAACTCGGAGATCAAACTGTCTCTGCCTCCCAAGTGCTGGGATTAAAGACATGAGCCACCACTACCTGGCATTTTTATATGTATTATTATATATACTATATTATATATTGTATATAAAATCAATGTTTTTATGTGTATGAGTACTTTGCCTGTATGTATGTATTATGTATGTATACCATGTGTGCAGCGCCCATGGAGGACAGAAGAGGGTGTTGGGTCTTCTGGAACTGGAGTTACACAGCTTGTGAGGCTGCCATGTTGGTGTTGGGAACCGAACTTGGGTCCTTTGTAAGAAGAGTGAGTGCTCTTAACCACTGAACCACCTCTTGGAGCTGAGCCTTTGGTCTTCTCAGAAGGTACCACCAGCTGCCTGAAGTTAAACAAGATGGCTACAGCTGAGAAAAGTAGCACTAATTCCTCTGTCTTTGGCTGACTTTTCAGCTGGGCTCTGTTTTCTGTGGCCTGTGTTGGACACATTTTGGCAACACTGGAGAGGGATTTGCCAGTCACAACTGGGGTGGGTGGGTGCACTCCTGGCTGCAGGCCAGGGATTCCTGCTACGTAGTCTATAATGCCCTCCCTGACAGAGAACTGCCAGCTCCCCATTGCCAATGCTCAGGCTTGGAAGCGTGCCATAGAGAACTGGTGTGAATAGCAGCAACAAGGGCTACCCATGGTCCCTTTGCTTGCTTCCAATGGGTGAATGGATTTCTCTGTCTTATCCTGTCAATCACCAAGCGAGGCTGGTTTCATCGTGATCCCTGGATTAGAGAGGAGGAGATAACTGTGGAGAGGCAGTGCAACTTGCTGCAGGTGCCACAGGTAGGGATCGGGAACAAAGGGGACAGGTTGGGACAGCTCTTCTCCACCAGCATTTGCCAGCCAGCCCAACTAAGCCCTCATATTTCAAATGTCCTCGACTTTGAAATTAAGTTGGTAGCCTATGTGCACTTCCTACAACTGCTTTGTTTTGAAACGGACTGCTTAAATCTATTCTTAGGCGGGAGTGTCAAGACCCAGATTTGTGCTTAATTTGTCTATCTTAGTTCTTGGTCCCCACAGTCATTTTAGCTTCTCTGATCAGAGCTGCCCGCAGGCACTTCCTTGTGGCTTTCTTGAGTGCGCTGCTTGATTCCTGCTGGATTAAGTTAGAATGTTATGCACGAATATGGGCAGAGGTAGTTTAATTCTGCCAAATGTTATCATTCATGGATGTGGGAGAGGATGGAATGAACAGGGGACCCCGTCCTCAATTCTCATAACAGCATGGAAAGCTACAATAGTATCAGTTTAAAAAAATAAACTAAGAGCCGGGTGGTGGTGGCGCATGCCTTTCATCCCAGCACTCGGGAGGCAGAGGCAGGCAGATCTCTGTGAGTTCGAGACCAGCCTGGTCTACAAGAGCTAGTTCCAGCGCAGACTCCAAAGCCACAGAGAAACCCTGTCTCGAAAAACCAAAAAATAACTAACTAACTAACTAAACATACTAATGCCTCTTAAACTATGGGCATAAAACTTTTATTTTAACAAGATGGTACCTTTAGGATCCTTCTCCAAGCCGTTCTTGCTGATGGAGGTCACTGTCTCAGCCGTTCTGCCGTAGCTGTGTGTTCTGTAAGAACTCAAAGTCTGCTCCCCATCAAGCTAATAAGTCAGTACTTGTTACATGTTGAGAGCAGATGGGTCAGTTCCCTCCGGTTCCATCACCCACTGGCCCATGCTGTGAATCATCTGCCATTGTGGTGCTTCCCATGGTTTGAGACCTTGACCTGAGGCTATTTGGTGTTTCAGTCATTGAAAATGACCCTGAGCTGTGGCTGGAGAGATAGCGCAGCAGTTAAGAGCACTGACTGCTCTTCCACAGGATCTTGGTTCAATTCCCAGTACCCATATGGTGGCTCACAACTGCCTGTAACTCCAGCTTTAGGGGATCCCATGCCTTTTTCTGGCCTCCCTGGGCAGCAAAAACATATGTGGCATCCAGCAAGTAAGACAGCCATACACATATTAAAAAAATTACAACACCTACAATCTCACACTTACCACTATGTTCTTAGATGCCATTTTAAAAATGTAAAATACGATTAATCCAGGATCTGTTTGCAAGCGTCGGTGCTGACGTGTCTGTCAAAAAGATATTAATTCAACTTTGCCCTTTGCTACTATGTCAGGAGAGTTTGCGTTCATCGCAAAACATGACCCAGTTATTTGGTTTTGTTTTCAAATAACCTTGGTATGAAATTTAGGCCATAACCTTCTCGAAAGGCCAGATGTGTTTGTTGGATTGATTATTTATTGTTCGGCCTTGTTCTGAAATAATAGCCCCGAGTTCATGAACTGGTTTGGTGACCTCGCACAGCCTGTTTCATCTTCTGTGCCTCAGTTTCCTTTTCTTTAAAATAGCAGAAAAGATGTTATTCTGAGCTTTGTTGTAAAGTTACAGAGTAATACATGTGAAACACATCATAAATCCTGGTGAATACTCAAGAAATGTTAGCTAGTATTTGTAACTTTTAAGTTAAATTACTTTGGGTTTTGTGTGTGTGTGTGTGTGTGTGTGTGTGTGTGTGTGTGTGTGTGTGTGTACATACATGTCTTTATGAACTTGTGGAGGTCAGAGGGGATCCTTTCAGGAATCAGTTCTCTTTCAATGTAGTTCCTGGCGGACTGGATTCAGTTTTTAGACTTAGCGACAAATGCCTTTGCCCACAAAGCTTTCTCCACAGCCTAGATATCATTATTTAACAGGTGGGCATTCTTGCCCAATTCAGAATTTATTTTCATGAGTTCCACCTCATGATGATTGCATTTGTCTTTAAGTACCGACTGTCTCATAATTTCTAAAATTCCCAGGGTGTGGGAGCAACATTCACAGTTCATTTGGCAGGTCTCCTTGAGAGTCTTGAATGATTGACATTTTACTAGTTTCCTTAAGCAGAGACTGTCTATAACAGCAATCATCTATAGAGCAGATGGCTGGATAATCACCACCATTAAAGTTGAAACTACATTTGCTGCAATAAAATCTAGCCTGCGCTCTGCCTATGACGTCACCTAGCTCTATGAGTTCTGCTAATTTTTTTCCCCTGTGCTTTTATAATGATCTTCTTAGCGTTCAAAGAAGGCAGTGTTACCTTGACCCTTTGCTGACCAAAGGAAGCATTTCAAAATGTATAGCTGGCCATGCCCCTGTCTTAGGTTGTTTCTACAGCTACCCTTTAGGAGGGAAAAGAACGTGAGTCTTATAAGCCAAACTGACAGATAGCTTTTTCACCTGTTAGCGCAACCCAGAATTCCTTTCATCTGCTCTGCTGCTCCTGGCCACCTTGGCATGGGGATACCTTCTTCTGTCCTTCTTGGTCTCTTAACCAAGTAAGTTTGCCTGCTTCTGCAGCAGCCATTACATCTGGATGACTCTAGGTTTACCCCGTTTTCTCTCCTGCCTCTCTGCTGCCCTGTTAGCTCCTTTAGAAGCTCCAGTACTGCATGCTTACAGTGAAAGCCAACAAAATCCACCAGATATTTTGGGTTGGTGTCCTAGTTTGTTTTCGGGTGCTGTGATAAAATGCTGACCAGAAACCACCTTGGGGAGAGCAAGGTTGATTTCACCTTAGGCTTTTACACCCCAACATGGGGGAAGCCAGGGCAGGAGCCCAGAACTGAAGCAGGGGGTGTGGAAGAGCATTGCTCTCCAGATGCTCTTGTCTGACTTGATCATCCTACATCATGTCCCGCTGCTTCTCTTATACAACTCAGCCACGCCTGCCTGGGGATGGTGGGCTGGGTCCTCCTCCATCAATTACCAACGAAAATGCCTCACAGATGTATCCGTAGGCCATTTTCACCCGGACCAATACATCAGTTGAAGTTCTCTCTTCCCAAGTGACTTTAGGGTGGTGTCAAGTTGACAGATGAAGGTAACTGTGACCATTGGGTTTGTTTCCATAGCCCTCCTTCTGTGGGTGACAGTACTGCCCCCTCCCCGGTATGGTCTGTTCTGACCAGGGCCAGAACTCTTAGGCTTGGAAATCACCAAGTTCATGGACACACTTTAGGCTCCTTTCACTCCCCAAACCAGCCAAGGCTGGTGTTTTGCCCTTGAACTGTATCTGAATGTTACCTGTGAGCCCACCCCAGTGACAAACCCAAGAGTGAAATTAATGAGTCTGCAAGCCCCTGGCTTATGGACTGTTCTGCCAAATCTGAGTGAGCCTTCTCAGGCTTTTGCAGAGATTTATTTAGAGTTCGAGTTGATTTTAAAAATCCGTATTAGGAAGATACATTTTTGAATCCGACTGACTCACTGTAACGTAACATCTGCTTCTGCCTGGCGTTGCAGCCAGATCAGAAGTAGTCTCCTGGTCTCCATATCCTGGAGGTAATTATTTCTCTGCTCTGTCTTCCCTGCTGTGCAGCGAGTGGGCTGCCAGAGGCATTTCAGCTTGCAGCAACAGAAATGTGTCATCTTCTACTTGAGGAACTGGTCGGAGCCCGCCCCTCCTGCACCGCCCCCCAGATGGGTCAGCCTAGCTCTACACCTTCCCTACTGAAGTGACTCACAGGACTCACACGACTGCCTGTGTGCAAAACTCCCAGAAGAAGTGTTAGGACATAGTGAGTCACTCCACAAACACTCAGTCTTCTTCTTCTTTGAAAGTAAGCGTTGACAGGAGGTCCAAGATGTTGAGGCATAAATTGATTAACAGCTCTCAGAGTGTGCCCCATAGATACTCCTAGGAAGTTCTCAGAATAATATTTACCTTCCTTATTTTATAATAATTATTAAAATAACAGTTCTCAGGGAGATCACATATCAGATTTATATGCCTTATCCTAATGTCTCACCAAGGATGCATGGACAAACTCTGTTAACCAGTGAAAGACCTAGGAGTCACACTAACAATTTCTGCTCTGTTGTACCTAACTAATGTCACCCCTCTAAAAGAGATGGGACCAGCAGGGACGGAGCCCATCAATGAGGTGGACTTAAGTCTCTTGCAATAACCAACTTTATTCAGGGCCTCTGACAGTTTATACTCGGAGGGTTAAGAAAGGCCACATAAGTAAGGTTTTCATGAGTTCAAGCTGTGTACAATCAGAAAGATAAGCCCCACGTGGCGAAAACATGTTTTCCCATAGAGGCACATGAAGGTTGGTTTAAACATTCAATTGAATAACAGCAGCCATCAATAATGAGGAATCTGAAGTGAACTCCCTTCTGTCCACGAGTAGGAAGAGCATGGAAACACATTCCAAGGACAATGCCATATTTGACGGAACTGAGGTCACAAGACTCTTGTCTGTGGATTGTCCTCATTAGCACTTAGGATTCCCACAGGACTTCATTCCTGGAATGTTCAGACAGGCTAAGGTGTCTTCCCCTTCATCTTCTAGGAACCACCCCCCCCCCCCGGCTCAAGTTTTACGTTAACTTGGCGTTTCTTTTTCTAAAGCTTAAGGTACATTTAAGAAGCATTTCTGGTTGCATTAGCGCTTAGCAAGAGGTCCATCCTTTAACCATTTGTCAGCGGGGTTCCTGCAGAGCTAGCTTGTAGAGCAGATCTCCTCTGTGTGTCTTTTCACAGCTTTCTATGTCTGATACAGGGAAACAGAAGGAAGCCACAAAACTGACAGAATCCCCCGCCCCAGTATAGAATTACCAGACTCTTAGCTCCTGGCACCTTCCTCTAAACCATGGCATTTCATGCCATGGGCCCTGGCAAGCTTCCTCTTACTTTGGAAGAAACAAACATTCTGTCCTCAGGATCCTTGAAAAGGCACCACGTTCAAGGTGGCCACACGCTTCTCCCTGTGGGGTTGGAAGAGGCTGCCAGTTCTGTTCCCAGATGGCAGCTCTGCCTTGGTCTCTTTTGAGCAGAGAGCTCAGTGAATCTGTCTACACAAGTATACACACACATAAACTTGCCAACTGATTTTTTAAACCTGTTCTCAATTATAGTGGCATTTCAATTGTATTTTAATAAATAAAGACTTCCTGAGAGTAAAACAGCCCCAATTGTCAGCCTTACAGACCAGGTATTGGTAACACACACCTTTAATTCCAGTAGCCACACTAGTTTGCCATAGAGATTGGGTTTTTATTTCTTTATTTTATTTTATTTTTTGGATTTTTTGAGACAGGGTTTCTCTGTAGTTTTTGGTGCCTGTCCTGGAACTAGCTCTTGTAGACCAGGCTGGCCTGAAACTCACAGAGATCCGCCTGCCTCTGCCTCCCGAGTGCTGGGATGAAAGGCATGTGCCACCACCGCCCGGCAAAACTAGGTTTTTAATCACAGTGGTGCATGCCTTTACTCCTAGGCCTAGAGAGGTTTATAAAATGGGAGGAAACAGCTCTGGACACATAGTCTCATTCTGAGATTCCTGGAGGCAGGATCACCATTTTGGACTGAGGTTGAGGTAAGAGCTAGTAACTGGCTGCCTTGCTTTTCAGATCTTCGGGCTGAACCACAAATTGTCTCTCTGAATTTTTATTAATCATGCTTCATTTGGCATCCATCTTTTGTGGCATGAATTTATGAGAAAAAAAAGCCTTTTTCCTGAGACCATTTATCTACTGACACAGGCCAGAGCTGGACCCATAGCAAGCCACTTGGGTTCAGAGAAAAACTAGAGCTCCAAGCTCCCATCCACCCGAGCTTAGTAGCTTCCTCTGCTGTCCAGGCTTCTTGGTGGTGACGTGGATCTAGAAACTCCACATAGTTGTGGCAAAAAACATGGCCCCTGCCAGTGAAGGTAGACTCTCAGAAAGCCAAGGAGTAGGGTGGATCCAGCCACCAAAGTCACGGTTTTACTCCTAGTCATACAGTTAACAGACTAAAGAAACACGTAGCCAGAAAGATAAAGATATACAGTAAAGACAGGAAAAAAAAACACAAAACCTCTAAACGGGTTACAGTGTGTTTAAAAATATACATAGGCTTGGAGAGAAAAGAAAAAGGATA
>JAQHUG010000050.1:5269935-5298602 GCA_028555095.1 Dicrostonyx torquatus | reverse complement strand
AACCATAATCATAGAGAATTTAGACAACAATGAGGACACTAAGAGAGACTTACATAGACCTAATATACATGGGAAAGTATAAAAAGACAAGATCTCCTGAGTAAATTGGGAGCATAGCGACATTGGGGGAGGGTTGAAGGGGGGAGGGAAGAGGCAGGGAGGGGAGCAGAAAAAAAATGTAGAGCTCAATAAATATCAATAAAGGGAAAAAAGTTCCCTCTTCAGCTCCTTGTTAGGTTCTAGAAAAGTGTCCTCCCCAAACTGAATGGGCAACTAGATATAGCAGTTCTATATGTCAGATGTGCCCCCACCTCAAATTGGTCTTTTATCAGTTATTGTAAGATGTGGGTCCTGTACCCAGCTCGCTTCAGTCATTCATTAGTTTCTTCCTTTGTGTCAGATGTGACCTCCACATTGGTCATTTTAACAGCATCTCCCTGTGCGCCAGAAGTGGGGTCCACACACACTCTGCAATGGTCCTTTGCATTTGAGATTGGAGTAAGTTCTAGGAACTCTGTGGTGTTCATTTTTAGCTTGCACAAATACTTTTGATGTATAGTTAAAAGGGAGACTCCTTTGGCTAAAGTTTACTTTCTTTCAACGTCCCTAATTTTTCCTCCAAAACGTCTGCTATTCTTGAGTTTGTCCCATCTGGGCTCCTATAGGATGGATCATGTATGATGGCTCCGAGGGACTGAATTAGCCATTATAGTTGCGTGGAAATTGGGTGTCATGTGAGACCCTGGAAATATTTCCTGGAGTGAGGGTCGTTCCTTTTGACACATTTGAAAAGGTTTCTTTCTTCTTAAGTCAGGATAGTTAAGAAAATGCCACTAGGTGTGACTTGTACAAGCTGTTGAAGGGGAGCCTCAGCAGGGCTGTCTGAGTCCCACGTTGACCTTAACTATGCTTTGAGAAAAGTATTTCATCTGCTGATATTTTGACATTTGTGTATATGACAAGTCCCCAAGGATATTGGCCCACAATGCAGCGCTGTGGTCAGAGGTCACACGGGATGAGTGGGGCTTCTGGTAGACTAGTCACATAAGGAGCAGCTCTCGGGAATTCTCTCAACTCCTGGGGAGCAGCTCTCGGGAATTCTCTCAACTCCTGGATTCAAAAGTTAGTTCAACAATGTTCACTGAAGCCCCCTGCTGGAAATATTCTTTGTCTATCTGTAACCATGCAGGCCACGAAGCTCTTCTCGGTGCAGTGGTGGGGATGGCAAGGAGCCCCAGACCATTACACAGCTCACAAAGCAGATCCAGAGCCTTAAGAGGAAGATTCGGAAGTTTGAAGAAAAATTTGAGCAAGAAAAGAAGTATCGGGTAAGTACCCCAGGGTTTAATGAAAGCGTAGACCATGTCAGACAAATGTGTGTGTTTTCTTGGGTCTCCATCTCTTGGTTTTGGCTTCTACTCTTTGCTGAGGGACAGCTCTGTACCCACTGACCACCCTTCCCCCTCCCTCATCATGAGCTAAGCTTAATGGAGAGTCTGTCTCTCACATGTAGGAAACTGATCTCTGCTCTTTTTGATTATTCATTTCCCCAGTCTTTCTGGGCATCCTTATTGACACTAGGTTTTTCTAGATCAAAAATTTTGAAACCTTCTGAGTGTTGAACTTTACCTGTATGACCCAACATGGGAGGCACAAATTTTTTGTGCTTTTTTTTTTTTGCCATGGAAGAAGTCCCTGCCCTGGTAGATGAGTGATCACTTCTCAGGTGGCACCTGCTTAGGCCACTCGTGAGAACAAGCGGACCCCTCTTTTCCCAGCAGGCCCCTGTCCTGCTGCTGGGTCGGCAGAGTTGCCAGTGCAGCTTCCTCTTTTCTCACACATGAGACCATAGAGCCGCAGACCAGGGTCAACTTGACAAGTACTGGTTACATTTATTTTCTCTCTTGGCGACCATGGAACGGAGAAAATTCAAACTCACAGAGACTTGCCCGAAGATAGTGGGTCTCTGGCAGGCAGCCCAGAGCAGCTGGTCCTTAGAATAAAATAGAGCAGGGAAAAACATCTCAGACATCTTGAAATGTTTAAAGGCTTGATAAGCTCTCGGAACAGACGCAATCGGAAGGTTCCTGTGAGTTTGTGGGAAGTTCTGGGGGGACACTGGTGATTGGGTGATGTTCTTCCCTTCCCTTCCTGTCCTGCGTGGCTGTGGCTTCACAGAGAGGAGATTTTTAAGGAGTGGAGTTTAGTTTTCTAGAAATGCAATTGGACTGACTCTCAAGACTGTCTACGGATGTTACAGATGCTTCTTTTTGGCAGTCGTGGCTCCTCTTTGTCCATGCAGAGGGATGTCTCTGTTTTCTCAGCCCTTATCATGTAGATGAGTAAGCCCAGGTCCAACGAAGACTTCTAACTAGTTGTGAGTTATCCCTTGAGGTTTGGAGCAGGAAGTCTATGATGAGTGGACTTGGGCGGTGTCATTGGATTCTTAGTGTCCATCCTTAATAGCCCCAATATTCTGGGAGGAGTTCATTCCGCCTTTGATCTGCAGGAGTTTGACAGACAGCCTGTCATTGCTACCACCGTGGACACTACAGAGTGACAAATGGGGCTTCTGTTTCCAAGCCCGTTCACACTCGTGAGCTCGCAGTTTCTGAGTCAGACTGTTGTGGATTTCAGCACCACACAAAGCCCCAGCAGCCTTGTGTCTCTGGACATGCTACTTCCTGTTCTGTGTCTGCAGATCCTGCAGGGGGAACCTGTGTGACACTGTGTCGTTTGCCATGGAGAGAGCGAATGGTCCTCGGGATCACCAGTCTCGGTGTGTGCGAACCATACCAATCAGGGTACATGACAGACAAGCTCTGTTTGGAAGGAAGGGAAAGAAAGGGCTTGTGCACATTCAGTCTGCGCTGGATCCCCACCTGTGCTGTGCACCCGGCTTATTTTTCTCAACTGTTAGTCATCAGCAGTTGCCTGTTTTGTTAGAAAATTTCTTCTGATTTCCTTCACTCTCTCTGCAGAAGCTTTAAAACCAAGAGAGGAAGCAGTCATACACACACACACACACAAACACACCACACTACACACTTACCCTGGCATACACACACACACACACACACACCCCAGCACATGCCTGCATACACACCACATGCAAACGCATCCCCCCATATACTCACACTCACACACACCACACACTTACCCTGGCACACTCACACACCACACACACACTTACACCAACACAATTCACACACCACACACACATGCATGCACAGACATGCACACACACACACACACACCATCATATGCACATGCTTATGCTTGCTCCAACACATGTGTGCACGGATGGTTCTCAACCTGTGGGCAGCAACCTCCAGGAAGGTTGTCAAATGGTCCTTTCCCAGGGGTCGCCTAAGACCATCAGGAAACACAGATAGTTCCATTATGATTCATAACAGTAGAAAAATGACAGTTATGAAGTAGCGATGAAAATAATTTTATGACTGGGGGGATCACCACAGCATAAGGACCTGTATTAAAGGGTTGCAGCATTAGGAAGGGTGAGAACCACTGATTTAGATGCTAGAGCATAGGTGGAGGTAGCTCTCATTGCTGTATCAGTGTTGACCTCTTAAGTCAGCGTCTTAATGTGTCCTAGGAAACAGGGCATCCCCTTGCTCCTCCTGTTTGTCAGGGTCCAGGCTGAGGCCTGGCAAGCCAATTGCCATGTGAAAGGCCTGCTTTCCTTCCCATCAGTTGGACTGTGGTATTACAGCCCCAGCTGGTGATTTCTGAATCTCAGCTCCTGCTGGGCTTCTCTGTTTCTGTGATGTCCACGGATACACAAGTCTTTCCATCTCTGCCAAATGAGGGCCTGGCTAGAAAGGGCTAGTTCATCCAAATGTCCACTTTCAGTAGAGTATGCTAAAACTGGACAAAGCAAGTTGAACTTTGTCTTACACAATGACTGAAGAAACAGCCCAGAGAGGTGAACTGAACTCTAAGAATCACACAGCAAAGAATCCAGTTAGGACAACCGAGCGCTTTTCATTGCCAGTCAGGAGTCCTTCTCGAGAGTCTTATGAACCCTTTTTTTTTTTTTTTAACTTAATACGAATCTACTACAATAGTTTTGGCAATAATGTATCTGGCTACTTCCTCTTAATCATCCCTAAGTGTCTGACCTTTGAGGTCCAGTAAACATTTCCATCCAGTCACAAAGAGGCCTAAAAAGCTACTGTGAGTGTGTGTGGGAATGTCTGTGATTTGGGAGCCATCTTCTACACAAGCTGAAGTGAACCTTAAGGAAGCTTCCATAAGGGCAGAAAACTAAGAAGGCAATTCATTTTTGCAACTGATTTTGGAGTACTTTGCCATAAAATTCAGTCTCCAATTCCTCTTTCATCCTGAGGGTGTTGAAAACCTTACTGTTCTGTTGGTCATTGACTTAAGACCCTGGTGTGTTTTGTGTATTTTCTATATTCCTTTGGCCGTATGGGTGTATGGGGGTAGCCTCAGTGAAGCATCACTTACCTGCATAGATATGTTTTTAAAATAGAGAATCCTCTGAGGGTTCCAAGAGACCAAATGTAAAACTTAGGCTGTCAATATAGCTAGACAGCTAAGCCCAAAATACTAGGCTACATTATCAGGGTTCTAACACAGTGTTTCCTTCTGGAGACCCTAGGTGGGGCTATGCTAAACGCTAAGCCTTATTTATTTATTGTCTATTTTCCAGAGGGAAGGCTTGGGTAACCTGTGTCACTGTCCATGGTTCTGACAGTTCAGGGCTCCACCATGGAAGGTGTAGTACGCCGTCCATCCTCTTCTGAGGAAAAACATCCTTGTGATTTCCCATCAGGCCTCCCTTTCACCTTGATTTTCAGATGTGGGTTTCTGTGTCACCCCATCAGTGATTGAGTCATTCCTCGTTCTCACGGTGAACACAGCATTCATGCATATCTAATGCTGTCACGCGAGCACTCTTAGCGCCTTTGACATTGAATGTAATTTCCGTGATCCTGTGCCTGTCATTGAAGACTTGCTCATCCCACTTGGGTGAAGTGGGTCTTCAAGGACCGGCTGCTGAAAGGGCAGACACTTTGCCTGTTAGCACCATGCGGTAGGCACCCAAGCATCGCAGCTGAGTTCCTTGTGTAGTCTCAGGTGTGTGGGGTAAACCATCTTCAGCCCACTTTTAAGTTGGCATGGTAGCTTTGAATGAAGGACACCCACTGTGATCTGTGGCACAGAGGGTAAGGGTGTTGAGCCACCTTTAGCTACTGATTTCTCTTTTTGAGGAAAGTCCACTTTTGTGCTCTGACAAGAAATTCAGGAGTGAATGATCTGATTGGCAGAGTCTCCCGCCATGTGTTTGTCAGTGGAGACACATTCAGAATTCCTCTGAAGGCCTGGTAGAAATATTACTGCTACCACTGTCTGATGCTAGTGAGACAAAGCTAGTGACAGTGACTTGTGGTCTGAGCTAGCAGCTTCTGTGTTGCTCAGTGTGCACCTGCTGGTGTTCACAGTTCTTTGTAGATAGTGATCCACAGGCAGGAAGTCTGTGAGGGAGATGCTGCAATCCTCATATTTAATATGTGAGTCAATAGAGCCCAGGGGAGCTAAAGAATCTGCCCAAGGTCACCTGCATGATTAAGTTTCACTTTAGTGCTTGTTGAGTTGGCTCTTGAAGTCTAAACAGCGCTTAGAAGTAGGGATGTCTGTTCCCTGTTAAGACTGGCTTTCAGGACAATTATTAAGTTTCAAAGACCATGGGGTCTGCTTTCTTAAGCTTTGAGGACATGCCTGGTGGGTTCTCAGCCTTCTGATTGGTGAGTGTTTCCCAGCGGGGTCCAGTCCTGAGCCATGTGCCAAGTAGAAAACATTCATGTTTGTACTGCCACTGTTCATCTCCATCGGCAGAGGGTATGGCCTGGAAATGACTTATGGGCTATGGTGGCCTAGGAGGTGATAGGGGATGGACAGTGGAATGCACTGGCATGGTTAGGATGGGTGAAAATGCTGGGTGCCTTGGCATGCTTCAAAATAATGCCCATGGAGGAGTGGCAGTAGAAAAGAGTTTTCAGGCACTGGCACCGGGCCCCGGTGCCCCTCCCACCGCACCGTGTCTCCGAATTATCTGTGTAGTACAGCTGTTTAACACTTTGGCTTTTTTTTTCCTTTCTTTTTTCCCCTTTCTCTCCTTTCCCTCTCATTCATCCTCTCCCTCCATTGCCCCTCCTTCATTCCCCCTGCACCGCCACTCCCCTTCTCTTCGGATTTCTCCTCCTGCAGCCCTCACACGGAGACAAGACTTCGAATCCTGAGGTTCTGAAGTGGATGAATGATTTGGCTAAAGGACGCAAGCAGCTCAAAGGTGAGTGTCTCTTCTCTCAGACAGCCACTGGTCATCACAACATAATGTCCCAGGCAATTGAGAGCCACTTCCACCTGAGCCTTCTTGAGCTTTGGTTTCCTGCTTCGTCTGGGGCTCTATCTGAGAGGACTGCCCCTGGCTCCCCACATCATTCAGGCCCTCTTAATAAACCTCCTACAAGAGAGACCTGGGGCCTCCAGCCAACCTGTGGGGTTCTAATTTCCCTGGTTACTAGATTTTGGGAAGCAGAAGCTGTCTAAGAAGTCACTCAGGCACACAGTTCCACTTTATAGTTGAGCCTGCTAAGCCCGGAGGGAAAGTTCTGTGATTTGGAGGTATTGAGCCTGGCAGACGACTTGCCTGCCTCCCTGGCTCTGCGTCCACTCCTCTTCTTCCTTTGTCCCTTTCTGGGATGACGATGTATTATTAATACTGAGGACAGTTGCTGTCCACTCATACAAGATATTTTCTTTCTCCTTTTGTTCTGTAAGTCAGTACTTAGATATATGGGCATTGATCCAAATTTCTAGACGTTTTATGATTAAGAACTGGAGAAGAAGAGTAACTTATGGTATTTAACTGTAATGATGTAACATGTTTATAAAAAACACACAGCACTTAAACTCCAAGCTAGAGCTTGGCATGGAGGCTCATGCATGTAATTTCAGAATTTATTAAACTAAGGCAGGGGGATTGTTAGACTGGGCTACATAGTAAGTTGCAGGCAAGCATAGACTACAGTTAGACACTGGGTCAAAAAACAACATAAATAAAACATAAAGCCAGAGAATAAAACTATTTTAAATAAAGAAAATAATCTATATTGTATAATTAAAAAATCAATATAAATGGTCTTATTCAAATTCAACTTCCTCTTCCCATGGAATGTCCTGAAATGCAATTCCATGGTAGGTCCCAGATTTTTTTTATATTTTTATTTTGAAAATTCTAGGGTTGCATAAAGCCATATTGTTAAAGAGGTGGGCTCTGCATTTTGGAAGTTAACATTAGGAGCTGGAAAGATGGCCCAGTGTTTACTGGGTGAGTGCTTACTCCTCATCCAGGAGACCCCAGTTTAGTTCTCAGTACCCACACACTGCCTTGTGACGCCACTCAATTCTAGCTTGTGGGAGTTCTGAAGTCATCTTCTGGCCTCTGTGGGCCCTCACACTCACATAGCAGAACACACACACACACACACTAAATCTCTGGGTAGAAAGCATTAGACAAGAATGTGAAATGTGTCAAGTTGGGGCTGGAATTCCCAATGCCCCTCTCATCTCTTCTGCTTTCTCAGTTCTTTGTATGTAACGCATGACATAAGCACCCACATTTCCAGAAGTCATACTACATACATAGCTTTTACCATGCGTACCAACAAACTACTACACATAGAATTTCAAGTGCCACAGTGGGCAAGAGTGGAAATCAGGGGGCCATGTCTTCCTCCCGATGACTGCTACAATCCAAACCTGAGTTCTTGTTTCAAAGTCCTTCACCCTAGGAGAGCCCAGCCTCGAGGGCTCTGTCTGCATGGCCGATTGAGTGCTTATGATATATTGGTCATGGTTAAGGTTGACTTCATCATCTGGAAGTCATCATTAGCATTGCTTTTGGCTGGGGTGGAAATTCCTGAGAAGCTCTGTTTTAAATTGGACCCGTGAGTCCTTCCTGCTGGTGGTAACTCAAGGCATTTCTCACAGAACTAAAGCTGAAGCTGTCGGAAGAACAAGGGAGTACTCCCAAAGGCCCCCGGAGAAACCCGCCCTGTGAACAGCCTCCAGTGCCCAGAGAAAATGGCAAGTTGGAAGCTGTGGGTCCTGAGCCAAGCTCCTCTGGAGAGGAGACTTCAGATGCTGTGGTGATGGAGAAGAGAGACCAGACTCCTCTCCAGGATGATGTGAAGGTACCTTACCACATCCACACTGGGGTGGGGGTGGCAAGGGCGTGGTGGTGGCATCTGATGGAGGAGGACTTCCCCAACCATCGTCACACCTTTAGGAGACTGTTGAGCTCCTGGTGGGTTAATGGCTGGCTGTGACCTAGGAGTGTTGCAGTGTGATTCTAGGATGTGCTACTTCTGGTAGAAGGTGGTAAAGATGGGAGGTGGCATTCCGGGCTCCACCAAAGAAGTAAATAAACCCAAGTCTAGGGTATAATTATATTACCGGTAAAGAAAAGCGCCGGTGTAGGACCTTTCCCATATGTTGGAGTGTGATAGAGAAGGGAGAGGCATAAAGTCAGGGTTTCATGTCCTAAGAAGAGAACTGTGTTTTGTAGGGACTGATAGATCTTGGAACAAAAGACTTCAGCTTCAGGCATCTCGGTTTTGAAATCGGAGACAGCTGGATAGAGTTGTCAGTTAGGTATTAGGCGACATAAGCCTGGGGCTTAGCTGGAAAGATACATTTTATAAAGAAAAGCAGAACTTGCCCTGGTAATCCCTCCTCTTGTTGCTTATCTGTGCTTCCATTTTTCACTTAGGCCAAGGGAGCTTCCTTGAGTCCCTTCCCGATCAAAGCTGAGGCTCACGTGGTTGAGCTTTACTTCCTGTGTAAGAGTGGCAGACACCTTGTCACCTCTAAGTTAGATCATTTCCTGCCTCAATCCATCGCATTTCTTACACAGACGGACTATCAATTGTTCATAGCATCATAGCGTCTGTCCATACTAGGTACTGCATGTACGTCTGCTGAGTGAATGTCCGAATGATCAAATGGATGGCATTTGACTCTGGAAGGAAGTCTTGTTGAGAAGTATGATCACTTTCCCTATTCTGCCATACATGACCTGGTCTTAATAAGGCGGGACTCTTAACCAGCTCTCAGAAGGCCTGTATGTCCCTTGTTAGTGTTTCACTCCGGGGCTTGTGTTCTGCAAGCACACATAGGACCAGAGTCCCCTCCCTCATCCTTTCACCTTTACATTTGAAAAAGAACCAATGTGTTCTGAATCATAAAGGGAAGTTGGTGGTGGTTGTATCACAGGCTGGTATGTTGTGCTTCACATATGGCTATCCGTCCACCCTGCCCCCCAACATTCTAGACTTTGACGATAAGCCAATGGATAACTTCTGAGAACATGTGCACACTGAGGTTTCCCAGCCATTAGTATTTCCAAGAGACTTGGTTGTATTTTATAGTTATCTTGTCCATATCTATATAAACACCTTGGTCCGTGTCAACATCCCAATGGTTGGTTGATCAACATCCTCTGAATATACTTACCTCCCACTAGTCTACTCAGCTATTAATTAATCAGTGGACTAATCAATTGATGAGGCCATTAGCCTCATGATCCAGTCACCTCTCAACAGAGCCACCGGCTGGGAACCAAAGCACAACACACGAGCCTTTTTGGAGGGACACTTTATATCCAAACCATAATAGCAGATGGTTGATGGACAGTCACACATTTCCAGAAAGATCTAAATGATTGTTCTATGAGTTCAGGTAAATCAAGATAGAGAAGTTATGTCTCAACCTTCCTCGTGCTTCAACCCTTTAATATAGTTCCCATGCCATGGCAGCCCACCCAACCATCACGTTATTTTCATTGCTATTTCAGCACTAATTTTGCTATGAATCACAATGTCAATATTTTTGGAGATGGAGAGGTTTACCACATGGGTCGCAACCCACCTGAGTGTTTAGAAGTCATCCTTGTATAAATGGCAAGATTCTTTTATTTTAAGCAAAATATCTATTGAGTGGCTTAGTGAGTGTCAGAAGCCACTACGAACAGACCTACGAGCTCTACAATAGAGCCGGCGCCTTTAAGATGGAGGCTGTCTGTAGTGGGATGTGCAGGCTTTGATACCATATTCCGGTACTGCTCCAGAGAAGTGTAACCAGAGGGAGGCATAGGGTGGGCATAGAGTGGTTACCAACAATGAGTTCAGAGGCCACGGCAGAACTAAAGGACACAGAATTACAGCATCTAGCCAGTTCCCCGGCTCCCCAACAACCCGCGGCATGTCAGCTCGTCTTGCCAAGTGCAGGTTCTTAAAGCTTGAGTGGATAGCTAACTTTCCTCTGGCCTTCTTGCCATACACCTAAACCACATTAACTTTTCAAATTTCCATGGCGAGTGAGTCTTCCCTCCTCCTAGACTTTAGGAGAATTTCTTGCGTTGGTGTTATAGTCAGAGCTCATACTGAAGCTGGGAACCCCTACAGCATAGCCTGGTTAGTTCAGATATTGCCATTTTCTTCCCCCTTTATTTAGCTTTTTTTTTTTTTAAAAAAAAAAAGAGCTAATCACTGGAAACAAACCTATTTTCTGTTTCTACTTCTGCATGTTGCTGGCTACCTATACTCCAAAAGCATGCTATCATTTGGTTTTAGTTATGTACTAAGGGAACCACATTGAGTATAATATGGCTTACTGATAGTTACTGTTGTCCACATAAAGTAGCTCGAGAGAGCTGCCAAGGGTGATGAGCATTGCTGTCCAGGCCAGTATGCACAGATAAACCCCAAAGGTTTACCCCTCCTTAGTCTTCAGTTAAATGGAAGAGGAAGTTAAGGAGGAGAGAAGTCGAACAAACATAATTTGGATGGCTATGTTGGCAGCTAGCTCTCTCTGCCATGCTAAAAATTCTTTATTTCCTATGTGGCTCCCGTCCTTAGGCGTGGCATCCAGAGGAGAAGTTGGCATTTTAAACTCTCATAAAAGTGGCCAGCCCAGATGTTTTCTTTCTGACCCTGGTCAGGAGGTTATTTGGGAAAACTTGAACAGATTTATCCATCTGTTTGTTTCTTTCCCCATGGAACAGCTGTTGTGGCCTTGTTCCTATGAAAAACACAGCAACTTGAAATACAAACATCCCCCCTTCATCCTCACAACTGAGCTTTCTCTCAAGGAGATAAGTGAAAAGCTGACATTTTCCCCTCTGGATAGGGAGGGACAGGAAGCGATGATGTTTTTAGTTTTAGGAATCAAGGACCTTCGACATTTCTCCACGTGTGTCTGAGGCCCACATGTGGGCTGGCATCACATGCTCATTTCCCCTTGGGGATTAACCAGTAATGATCCCAGGAGTGATAGCACTAGCGTTAAGAGGACTTGAGTTGATTGTATGCCCGCTGCAGTTTTCATCTGGTATCTGGGGCGGATCATTTTCTAAAGCAGCATTCTCATTCTTGATGACTTTTGTTTTTCAAAGTTTCTTTGCATTTGTGTATTTAAAACATTTTATTTCTAATGAAAATAGTCACACCGTCATCTTCCCCAATCTCAGTTCCTCCCACGATGTCCCTGCCTCTTTCCTGCTCCCTCTGAAACTCATGATCTCTTTTTCTTTAGTTAACACACACATCTGCATACGCATGCAAACACGTGCGCGCACGTGCGTGCGCACACCCACCCACCCCCACCCACCCCCCCACACACACACAAATACAATATACCAAGTCCATTTAGTGTTGCTTATATGCATGTTTTTAGGGCTGACCATTTGGCCAATTAGGGGGCCCATCCCAGGAGCAGACTAATTCTCCCTCTCTCAATATTTGTTAATCGCCTGTAGCTCTGTCTTGGGGTGGAGCCATATGAGACTTCCTCATCCATGCTGGCCTGTCAACAAGTGTCATCACTGTTCAGGTTTCATTTAGGCAGCCATATTGTTGAGACTTCCCGGGTGCAACTTCCACCTTATATCTAGAAGATATAATATGTCAGCAGATGTCCTGATCTTTTTTTCCTTTTAAGATTCTCTTATAGTCTAGGAAATATAACAGGTAGAAAAACCACACAAAAGAGACTGGTGCTTAAGTTGTTTTTTCGGTGCTTTCTATTGAATGTATGGTCCCAGTGAGGTACTGAAGGGAAATGCTCTTTTAATGTTTTCTGAACTTACATTTATATTTTTCCTCTTAAAATGTAGTTAAATCCCATGGATTACATATTGGCAGGATGTGTGTGTGTGTACACGTGTGTGTCTAAATATGTTAAGAAAATGTTTAAAGAGTGAATTTGACTAGAAAATTCAAGGCCCTTAAAGTTATGAACCAAAACTAAAAGGACTTTGCAGCAAATTATCTTTCTCTTGAAAATATCAATGAGTCTTAGGTTACAGCCTGGGGTTTGTGTATATATTCATATAACATGATAATACATAGACAGACAGGGGTGGCACAGGCCTTTAATCCCAGCACTCAGGAGTCAGGGGAAGGTGGATATCTGTGAGGTTGAGGCCAGCCTGGTATACAGGGTGAGTTCCAGGACAGCCAAAGCTGTTAACAGAGAAACCCTGTTTTGACAAGCAAAGGAGAGAGAGAGAGAGAGAGAGAGAGAGAGAGAGAGAGAGAGAGAGAGAGAGAGAGAGAGAGAGAGAGAGAGAGAGAGAGAGAGATATTACTAATAAGTAGAGTTCTTTTCACCTATAAACTTAACAATCAGAATAGGGTTGTGGCAGATAATGGTGGGGAGCTAAATCTGTAGTGCTATCTCAGGCCTCAAAATAAGTTTTTATTTGGGCAGATAAGATTAACAGAGAAAAGTTAAGGTCCAGAGAGTGGAATAGAAAGGTTCGTAGAAAAGGAAGATCAGCACGGATCAATATGGCTTGCAGCTGCCATGGGTATGAAGCATCAAAAGTATTACCTGGAAGCTATTTTATCTCAAGTCTCAGGACGATCTGGAAGGTAGAGCTATTTAGCCTTCTGTTGTGTGTACTTCCATAAAAGACCCATGGGTGACTGTGGTGAATTTTCTCCTCCTGTCCCCTGCCCTGATGAGTATCAACCATTGGCTGAAACTGGAGGGACAGCTGTACATAATGGGTATATAGCAGATCAATGCATGGAACAGTATATGTATATGTGGGGCGGGGCTTGGGACACTAGGAAGAAGATGGTTTGGCTACTTTGGATAGGTATGTGGATAAGCAGTAGAGAGAGACATTGAATTTTTATGTGAACCGTGACCTGCTCCCGTGGTGTGTAGGGCTGAGTCCTGCAGCAGATGGGCACAGAAGGCATTAGTACACTAAGAGCTTTGGCATTGTTGTAGTTGGAACTTCACTGAACCAATTGGAAAAACCTGTCTGTCTTTGGAACACCGTGGAAGGAACTCTAAAACTCTAACCACTTTGCTGTGTGCGTAGGAAGATCAGGATTCAGAATGTTTTATCTCAGTTCACTAAAGTTTATATGAGAACTACCTAGTAAGGCAGTATACATTCTTCGTGTGTAACAGTGGAGGCCTAGGCATGGCTGGTATTTGTGAATAACATAGGTGTTCAGAAGAAAATGTGATAGGTCTTGGTTTTTACCTTTAACCCACTGCTCATGTTTTGCAGACTTGTCCACAAAGCCTTATGGCCCAATTTTCTATGCTCACCCCATTCTTTATGGGATTTTTTTTCTAGCCTCCCCCCCCAAATATGACTTCCTTTTTACTCCTTGCTGTTTAAGTGTTAGGATCCTCTGGGGCTTCAAAACATGATTTTGTGAGGCAGGGGAGCTGCTGGAATATTGTCGTAGGGAATGGACTATAGCTCGGTGATCAAGTGCTTGTCTAGCTTGTACAGGTTCTGGAATCCCCAATTTGTGGTGGGTGCAGGGAGAATATTGTCTGATAAAAACACAGATTAATCTTATGTTTTTCAGGTAACTAAGCAAGACAAGAACCTCATAAAGCCTCTGTATGACCGATGCAGGATTATCAAGCAAATCTTGTCAACACCGTCCCTGATCCCAACGATTGTAAGTAAAGAGGCTGCACGATTTGGAAATCTTGATTGACAACTTGCACCTATGCTGTTTAGCACTATGTCATAGCGCCACAAGAGTTACCAAGTGGCCTCCCTAGCTGTGTATACTATGGCCCCACAAGCTTCTGTCATCTTCCCTAGCCCAGTACTGTGCTTAACAGCGATCTAGCAGGAACTGCTATGAGCTAAAACACATCAAACTGGCATGCTTGGGGCCACTCTTAACATAATTTCATTTCTTTGCCTTCCTCTTGGGCAAGCAGAAAAACACAATGGGTTTCAGTGTGGCACTATTAATTTTTAGCATAGCTAGACAAGACAGAATGTCTCAGTTCTCTGTGTGGTGGTTAATAAAACTGGTAGTGCATTCTTTGAAATACGGAGACATTCTTTTGGTTCCATCTGATCACACTATACTAGATATAAACAAATTTATCTCAATTAAAAAAGTACTGAAACTGAGGCTATTTTTTAAAAATAAAAAGCACCACACATCCTACTCCATTGGTTTCAAAACAGCTACTCAAGATATCATTGTAAAAAGCAGAAAATGGGAATTTAAGTAAACAGATATGAATTTGAATCTACTTAAATATATTTATAATTCTGTATTTTAAAGTATGTTAGGAAAATGATCTGTCTAAAATGTTCCCTTTGAGGAGGAAGAATAGTTTAAAGGGGAATATGACACTCACGTTTCAAGAAAACCTTTTGGCTGTCATAATTACCAGAAAGGTTAAGGAGTAACTACAGCTTCCTTGGCTTTCTAAGGGGCCTCTCTAAACTTGAGCATCCTTATCATCCTCTTTATTGACTGTGGTCTGCTCTGGGTTTGAGGGAACAATTTTGGGGTAAGGTGTCTGTAGTGCATCTTGCTTTAGCCTGTGTTTCTGCTGTGAAGCTGGAGTTCAGAAGGTCTGGGGGAAGGGAGGATCCACTTGACTACACAGTGCAACCTGGGCCATATCCCGAATGCCTGTCTGTCTTTCTTGGACCAGTAAATAGAGATAAGCTTGGGAAGCACTGTAGCTCAGCATGCCCTCTTTGCTCCACAGGTTGTTAATGAAACTGAGCAAGGGCTCTTGGTAGTTTCTATTCCAGCTCTCAGCAGCCATATGGGCTGCTGTCTTGTAGGCTTGTCTACTGTCCTGTAGGCTTGTCTACTGGCTGTAGGCTTGTCTGTTGTCTTGTAGGCTTGTCTACTGTCTTGTAGGCTTGTCTACTGGCTGTAGGCTTGTCTACTGGCTGTTGGTTTGTCTACTGGCTGTAGGCTTGTCTACTGTTTTGTAGGCTTGTCTACTGGTTGTAGGCTTGTCTACTGGCCTGTAGGCTTGTCTACTGGCTTCTAGGGTCTTGCAGTCCTCTTAAATGTTCAAGATACGTGTAGCGCTCTGTGACTATTTGACTCTTCTTGTGACAAGCAGGAGGAAGAGGACTCTGATGAGGACTGTCCACAGAGAAGCCAACAACCTTCTTTACCAGATCCAGTGTCCCGCCTTCCTGTTGGTGATCACCTCACCTACTCTGAGACAGAGCCTATGAGGACCCTCCTATCAGATGAAAAGAAAGAAGGGAAGCAACCAGCTCTCTCCATGTCCAACTTACACGAGGCCACTATGTGAGTGAGCAGCCTGGGTGTGGCCACTCAAAACCCCTGGCTTGGGTATCTTGCCTGCACATTAACAATTCAACATCTGTTCAGAGCCTAAAATGTGCTCTCCCGCAGAGAATAGACCCGAAAGTGGCTTAACTGGAAACTACAGAAGACAAAGCTGTAAAGCCCTATATGTGCCATCAGTATTGATGTGCAATTACTTTGGTCCTACTTTTCTGTTGTATCTTGGCACTAGTAACCCTGGTAACCCTTAGCAGTGTCAAAGAATATCTGGTCTTTGAATATTGGACTCAAAGGAGTAAGATCTGTAGTGGGTCAAAAGTGGCCAAAGCCTTTTTCTTTTTTTTTCTTTCCTTTCCTTTCTTATTACAGTCAGAAGACATAGTGTTGCAGATGGGGAATGACCTTGGCCACCAGTGAGTGAGTGGGTCTTTTGTCTCCTAATGACTCTCAGTCAGGAGACGTCTGGACTTTCCTTACTATTCCCATTATTCAGTAGTTGGCATATGTTTTGATCATGTGGCCTTTTTGGTTTATATGTAACACCCCATACTATGAGGTCTTCTTTAGCATGCTTTATGTGTGTCCCAAATGGAGATGAGGTAAAACCAGGGACAATACGCAATGTTTAGCTTGTTGGAAAAAGGGAATATATCTTTCTTTCTTCTCTCATTCTCTCCAACCTTTGGGTGGTAGATGTAAAGAAGTCATTCCTAAATTTGGGTGGGTGGGGGCATTTTTGAAATTGATAGACTTGACTTACAGAAAATGCCTGTATATAACTTCAGTGTTCAGTCTCTGAAAGGATGGACAGATTCAACCACAAAGTAGACTGCAGTGGAGTGTCAGCCCTTCCCTGGGTTCAGTTTCATTCCCAAGGGCTTTGTCCTTCTCCCCTCACTCTAGGGACATAATATTCTCCTTCTTGTCTCTCTATCTTTACTTTGTCAACAAACATTGATGTGTATTCTTTAGATGCCTTCTCTGTCCTATCATATTATCTACCATAACTGTCACCGTTTTTTACAGCAGATGTAGTACACCGCCCTTTCTCTGTGCCTGTGAGACACTGTTCATGTCAGGGAATCCTAGGCTAATGTGCTGTGTCTTCACTGAGGCCACATTTACTCAGAACGTTCTTCCGTAATCACTCCCCAGTCATTATGTGCCCATTTTGCTGATCTAATGCAGCCATGATTGTTCAGCCAGGCTGGTGCTCAGTAATGGCAATTGTGTTTCACCTGACACAGGCCAGTCCTTCTTGACCATCTCCGAGAGACCAGGGCTGACAAGAAGAGGCTACGGAAAGCCCTGAGAGAATTTGAAGAACAGTTTTTCAAACAGACAGGAAGGTAAGTGTGAGCAGAGTTTTTTATGCCAGTGTTTCCTAAAGAACTATGGTTCATAATGAACTCTGCTTTTTTAGGAGAGGGATAAGATGTGGGTCCTAGCTGAAGACTGCATTTTCACCAATGCAGCACCCCATGGTAACACTGTGAGGGATGCTTTCTGGGGTGTGATGTTAATAGCTGCCAGGTGTTAGCATCAGTCTTTGCATCGTGACAACCGAACTCTGAAACTGCTTTAATATCTGAACTTCATCCTAACTGCCAAAATTAACTAAGCTTAAAATGTCCTTGATTTTTAGCCCTTGCTCTTAGATTGTTAGTTCTGTGAGTTGTTCTCGAAGTATTACATGAATGCTTTCCTTTAATATCCCCTCTAAACTGCACCACCCATCTCTGTTTGTTTTATTCCAGGGTTTAGTCAAAAGTTCATAGCTATTTTTCTCTCCCTGAAATATTTAGTTGGACCATCTGCCTTCCTATGTTTTTCTGTCTCCACCCAGCTGTTACTATACCCTCTTTAATTTCCTGTAATTTTCAGTGTTACCAACAAAACTGTATATGTAGTCAGGTAAAGAATGTTAGTGTCATTTGGAGAAGAGACAACTTGCTTAGCTGTCCTCAGTCTCTGTTTACACAAATGAGGTGAGATTCTCTGTCTCCTTGGATAAGTTAGGAAGCCATGTCTGTGACATGGGGCATTAGTCTTAAACACCCCATCCCTCGCCAGGTGGTCCTAACCTGCCACAACTGCCAGAAGATTGCAATGCAAATGTCCCAACAACAACAGCAACAAAACAAAATTACATAGTTTTATGACAATACTGTGTAATGTCAAAAGGTTGGGTGTTCTTACAAGCATATAGCTCTCCCGAAGTCACAAAGCTTCCAAGTGGCAGAGATGAGCTGGGAGGTTCTTCCTGCTAACCACACCGGCTTGGGCATGCTTTCCCAGCTGCCTTTCCTTTGTGACTTGCTGTCCTTTCCTGTCAGCCCACAGGCTGCTGTGAGGGTGTGGTACTGTGCTAAAGCACTTTGGGACATCCAAGCTTAGTCTGCTTGTACCATTGTCTGCGAGAGCTTTTCTATTTTCCAGGGCTGTCCATTAGCAATGGGCTTACTAGGTGAGAAACGTGTAGGTTTACAAAGTAGCAGGCTGCCTAGGTGCTTTGAGTTCATATGTGACTTACATTAAAGTTATCTTTAAAATTATTCAGTTGGAATTTTTCATTCAGTCAAGTATTTGAGTTGGTTTCAGGATTTCAAATCTCAGCAGGCAGTACATGAAAAATAAGTTGCTTAGGTTTTAGACACATACAGTCTTCTCATTACTTTGAGTTGTCTGCAGAAATTACATTTTTACCCATTTGAACACAGGAGTCTGCCTTAGAGTATGAGAGGTTCCAGTGTGCTGGCAGTCCTGCCTGTAGGATCTATCAGTAGTAGTATTTGGCATGCCTTTCAGCAAATGGTGGCTTAATTGTTCTGCCTGTTCTTGGTAATAGTCATTGATTGTATGTATATAAAAATCTGTTTATCAGTATATATCTAAGAAGGAATTTGCAGAAGAACGTGATTGCAACTTATTCATGACTTAACTACACTCAAGAAACAGCTTGTTTTACTGTACTTATAGTTCCTAAGCCTACGTTAGATATGTCTATGCTTGCTTGCTCCATGTGAAGTAATGTGCCCTCTTGTGGTGCTGTCATTTAATAGGAAAACACTCATTTATAAAAACTGAACTCAACCAGTTGAATGGCAAGGAAATAGACTTTAATATTTTTTTCTGTTTTTCTTAGACTGTTACTGTTAAGATTTAACCACCCATAAAGCTAAAATGACCATGGGAATGGATTTTCTCTACATTTAGAAAGACTGTAAACATTCATGATAATAGAACATGAGCACACAGTAGACTGTGCATGTACCAAAGTTATGCACTGGTACACATGCCCAGTCTTTCAATTGGTGTGCAGAAAGATATTGCAACTTAAACTGTGTATGTGTTCATATGTATAAAGGCCAGAGGACAACTTGGGGTTGTCCTAAGGATCAAAACTTGTGGGTCCTAAGGATCGAACTCAGGCCATCAGGTTTGGTAGCAGGCACCTCTACCCTCTGAGTCATCTCATTGGCCCCAATTTTGACTATTTAGACTCCTGAATTATATCTGTCAAGGAGAAGCTTAGAGGCTCTACTGACACCAGCAGAAATAGGGTTAACTGCTGGGAAACATTTCAAGCTTATAAGACAGCCTCTGAAGGGTTTTGTCACTACAAATGTATGGATTATTTGTGCAATCAAATACCTGCAGTATTATCAGGATGTTACTTTTAGAAGTTTTCATTGTAAGAGCTGAACATTTTGCACAGGCATGGAATTCTGGCAAGAAAGAGGATGAGCAGAAAAGGGATTCCATAGAGGGGGGCTCTGGCTTGTGCCTTTTCACCTGCGCCATTGTTCTGTGCTTGAGCATGGGCCCTCACATTTGCAACAACACACTGGCAAAGGGTAGTGTTACTTAAAGACATGGAGCAGAGATTGAGGCTAAAGGGATGCCCCATGTGGACATTACAGTCCCCTGTCAGTTACAAAAGGACCTTTAATGACCTGGCTCATGTACCTACTAATAGATTGTATCTTCTTTTCTGCAGAAGTCCACAGAAGGAAGACAGGATGCCAATGGCAGACGAGTACTATGAATACAAGCACATAAAAGCCAAACTGAGACTGCTGGAGGTCCTCATCAGCAAGCAGGACGTGGCCAAAACTATTTGAGGTTTGGCTCTGATCAGTTCCACCCAAGATAAAGTCAAGTTTATTTTCCTCTATTGTGCTTGCTAAGTAGTTTTGATTTACTGAAAACTGAGCACTTTAGAGATAGTATTAGCTGTTTTTACAAAAGAAGAGCTAGTGTAATCATACACGAGAAGGGATTTAAATAGGGAAATAGTAGGCAATATTGGGATCGGCAAAAGCATTCACCCTACTCCACACAAGATGGAAATCCAGTCAAATGTTATTGTCTCAAAAAAATCTAATATTTTGTCAAACCTAAAATAACACATAGGCAGATTACTTGCTAGGGAAGGTTTATTAGTGCCCAAAGATTGACTTCACTGATGTATGGGAAAGAGCAGGGTTTAAATTAACTGGTGAGTCAAGGAAAACTTCTGCTCTTCATCCAGGGAGAAAAACAGCTGTTAAGAAGGTAATCTAAACGAGACAACATCCACTACCTTGTCCTGTATGTCTGTAGGCGTTCTAAACACCCTCAAGTACAGCCGACTGTGTCGCTAATCTCTTACTTCTACATGAAAATAGTGCATTATCTGATCTGTCATTTGAAAACTTACATTTCTGGTTACCAAAGTTCATTTGGATGGCATGTACTTTGTGAATTATCTTTGTCTATAACTGACAAATGTTTATATTAAAATAAAATATTAAAAATTTAAAATAGGTATTTTGGATAGGTGTGTCTGCAGTATAATAACTCGATGTGACCATAGTATTATTGCTAATTTTCTTGTTTCCTACACTAAGATTATATAACTATTTTTCCATTGGAAATATGCATCTTTCTTAATGTTCCAAGGTCTGGACTTTATAAAGTGAAACAACGTTTCTTGAGTTGCATTCATTCTGCACAGGGTCAAAAGCTTGGAAATCACCAAGACACCTTTTATTTGCTTTTTAGTGATCTACCCTTTTCTCCATTCATTTAAAACACATTTATTGGTTTTGATTTTTGTAAAATCAAGTAACAGATGTTTTCTCACTTTCAACTTTGTTCCTATTTCTGTTTTCTGTATTTTTAAGCATGGTGTTGAAGAAACTCAGATTTTTATATTGCTTGGACAGAAAAAGATACTGATTCCAGAAGCGGGCTATATCAGAGGCATATTGTTTTCTCTGTAGTCACCTGGTGTTTTAAATCTTTGATGAATCAGAGTAACAGACTTCATAAATTTGTTTAATTGAAGTCATCTACTTGTAACAGGACAGATACACAACTATTTAAGGTTTACAAATTACATCTTTGATAAGGGAAATGGTTTCGTGAGATGTATACAATTGCTATTAAAATGTAACTATATTCTATATGATTGTAAATATTTTATACAACATACAAATAAAATATTTTTCTATTATATTTATTATGTTGAAGCACAGTAACTTTCCTGTTAGCTAATATAAATAACATAAATAACACTGTCAAACATCAAGGTGGAAGTGCTGACAATCTAGGCTTTAAGATTTAACTCATGCTGCAATTACACCCTTTCATGCGGTTTGGAGTTATCCTAATATTTATTCAGTAGATTAAATGGATGCATATTTAAATACCATTTAGAAGCCATTATTTTGTACTTTGCTAAAGCGGTCTATAATTGTCTTGTTATGTTTGGCATAAAGGACACATAAAAGCATTGCAGCATCTAGGCAAACAAAGTGTCAGGACAACTTGGGGACATCCTTGGAAGTGGTGGGACAGGGTGGGCCAGGAGAGACACAGAAAGGCTCTGAATGATAGTTTGCTTTTTGTGACAGTGGCATATGCATGCTTCAGTGGGACATCTGGTGATGAAAATGAACAACAGAGGGCAATGCTCCTATGGAAAGACAGGGCAGGGGAGGGCACGAAAGTGGCGTTAGCGTCCAACACTGATGTTACAGGTTTTGCAGCTGGGGTCTTTCTTTGCATTTGCAGTAGACAAACTCATGAGCTGATGACCAGTGATTTCTGCCACGGTGCCCAGAGAAAGAGCCACAGGGTCAGTGTAAATGACTTCTAAAATGACATCCTGGGCGTGGTGGTACACCAACACCCCATCTTCTTCTGTACAGGTCAAAAACTTATTATCCTTGGAATTGAGTTGAGGAAGGCGCTGCTTACAAAATTCATCTCCTGGTGATCCCACAGGGGCAATGACAAGAATCACATAATGATAAGCAGTGTACATACAGTAGAAGTCCCCAAAGTATAAGTTAGTGTTGGGGTTGAAAAGTTTTTCTGCTGCAATCTCAAACCTGTATCTTCCATACGGTGAATCCTGGGGTGGCTTCCCTGTATTGAACTCAGTGCTGCAGCTGAAGAAGATGCCTTCTAATTTTCCACTGATGGGTGAGCCATGGCTGCCACTATTATCCTTGACAGAAGGCTGCATAGCATTCCCATGGTGTTCTCTACGGGAGAAAGGAAATAGCCACTGCTCAGTACAACAGTGGGAAATTTACTGATTTACAGATTTGAATAGCACAAAAGTATCTACCTACTGTTAAAAGCTTGTATGGCCAGGCTTTCACCAGACCAGGGTAATATATCTTTTGACAGTATTACCACAGCCTTGGACCTAAGATAAAAATGATCTACAAGCCTTGGAGATCTTTAACAATAAAATAAATTTCCTGGACTAATTGAAAAACTGAACTGCAATTAGAAATCTTACAGGTGAAACTAGCTCGATTTGGACTTTATGGGTTTCATAAGTGACATTAAAAAGAAAACTACTAAGTATTGAATAGATGAACACTGCTAAGTAGAAACTGGTTTAAATGTGTGTTATCTACCAAGGACTGTCCATCCTGTTTGGTGACCCCAGAACTGGGCTGCTGCCACCATGGACCGAGGCATCTCTCAACGTTCATCCTCAAGAGACTGCAGGAGGGTCTCCACTGCGCTCTGGTCTCAGAGACTACAGGAAGGTCTGCATCATACTCTGGTTTGAAGACAGCAGCTGTGGTGACAACTCTTGGAGTCTCCTGTCCTTCTGGGGGCACCTTGTGACTGTCCTCTCCACAGGACCCGGTACTATCAGTGCTAGACTGTGGAGTCTGGAGACACTCTCTGTACAGTGACACAACTGCCTGATGAGCCGCAGAAGGCTGGACCACTGATAGCAGGGACATCATTGCAAGACAAATCAGAGACTACCCTTCACTTCTGTGATCAAACTCAAAAGCAACTAGCCTAATGAGTTCAATATGCCATCTGAATGATGTCACTGAGTGAAAAATTGTTCTTACTGTAGATGTTTCATAGAATTTTAACATTCTACCAGATGCACAGACTGAGAAAAATGAAACAGAATAACTCCAAAGGAAAACAATCCATAATATATGAAATGCTTGAAAAACAATTCAAAGTGAGGATTCCAAGGAAACTCATTAGAATCCAGATAAAAATGCAAGACAACAAGGAAATAAATTTCAGGGCATAACAGATTTTCCAATAAAATCATAAAATAGAATCAATCAGAAACATTGTGCAAAATACTTAATGAAATAAATACAATGGCAAGCTGCCAAGAAACATGAGGATAGAATTTCTGAACCTAGGAGGTCTTCCAGCCAACAAAAGAATAGAACAAAGAAAGCCTGTAAGATTTATGAGATATGGTTAAGCAAATGTTCTCATCATACCAGTTTCAGAAGTTAACAAAGTAGAATTAATTTTATTTCTTGAAGAAGTAGATTGTTTTTTGGGACAAAGTCTCACTTTGAAGCCCCAGGTAGCCTCAATCTCAGAATTTCCCAACTCAGCATTCTAAGTTCTGGCTGAAGACAGAATTTTTACTGCCCTGGTTATTATTACACAGTGTTTATCAACTGTCATAACAGAATGTTCGTTATTGACTGCTGGTCACAGAAGACCCACAGGTCAAGTGATAGTACATTTGCACTACAGAAGACAAACAGTTAAAAAAAACCTGTCAGGCTGTATATTTTAAGTGTAAATTGGTAAAACTGCTTATTTATTAATGTGAAAAGAGAATCTAACCATTTTATATATAACTGTACAGCAAAAGCCCTGGAAGGAATCCCAACATGTTTTCAAATTAAGATTAGAGTGAAGACACAAAAGACGGACTTGCACAGTTCATCTCTATTTCTGCCTTGGGAGCCTGTAGAGTTGTATTTCTTATTAAAAGTAAGAACTTGCACTCCCCACGTAGGCAGGGCAGACCCAGACCAGTCATAGGTTACTCTTGCAGCTTGTTTGACAGCGCCAGCTATTCTCATTTGGCCCCAAACCCACTGCCCACTCCTTGCCTTCTATGTGGCCTGAGATTCTATCATCCAGTTCCTTGACACTTCCCTCTCTTTGAATTCCCAGTGTGAGGCACCACATAGCAGATCTAAGGCACAGAGGAAGCGAGCCTTGGGTGTCTTCCTGACTTCCTTATGTCTGAACTCTGTGGCTCCAGAAAGGCTGGCTTCTGTCTACTGCTGCTGGGTGGGTGACTGGACTAGCTTCCATTCTCAAGAAGAGTAAAGCTGCATCTTGATATTTGCAGGTTGTTTTGGTCTCAACTCCGTTTACACTTTCATAAATGGAAGTCTCATTGAGTTCTCCCCAGAACTCCCCAATGCTTCTTTTTCTTGCTGGATGCCTACCAGCATGTTTAAGAATAGAAAGTCCAAGTTGGTGCTCTGGTAAGGCAGGTTTTTTGTTTGGTTGGTTATTTGGTTGGTTGGTTGGTTGGTTTTTTACCTGCCACCATTGTTAGAACAGCAGCAGGCCTCAGAATCCTCCACTTGACAAATATCCAATGGAGCTTGTTAAAAATGTAGGTTCAAGGAAACATGAGGTCACAGGAAGGCCTCGTGAGAAACAGTGGGCTGATCAGGAGCAAAGACTGTATTTTCTCCAACTCTCATTATTATGTTCTTCATTCAGTTTTCAGGAGTTTCTGATGTGCCTTGGAATAAATTTCTTCAGAATTTAAACCATTTGGGGGTTCTCAGATAAAATTCATAGGCATATGCTGTTTATGAAATCTGGAACTATTCCAGCTCAGTGGGTCTCAGCCACACCCTCCCGTCCTTTCTGGATCTCCAAGAACCCGACCTACCTCCAAGAACCACATAGTCATGGTATTCTAACAATCCTTATTTTCATGTGTTTCTCAGTTTGGGTAGTTTCCGTTTGCTCTTAAAGTTGATTGGTATTTTTCCTCTTGTCCTGCTCCAGTCCACCCACTGCTATTTTATATTCCTACTGTTACTTTGTCTCGCACACTGTGTTTAAATCAGTTCTGAAAGCATTTGTTCTTCATGTTGCTTTGCGCATTTTAGTTTTGCTCCCAGTGTGTTTTCAGTTGCCCATCAAAACAGTTTTCTATGTGTATTTTCTATAGGCTAGAGCTCTTATCTTAGTATGGTCTTCAGTATTCCTTCCTTATCCAGGTTCTATGCTTACTGATTATTGATTAATTTAATTGTCGGGATCTGGGCTACTGTGAGACTCTGGGTCTGATTTAAATCTACTATTTCTGTAGGCCCCTCTGACTATATACTAGAGAGGGTCATTTTGTTGTTATTATTACAGAGGGATGGATATCTAAATTCTCCTTTAGGTATCCAGTAACATTAAGGTGAGAATTCAAGTTTCCGCTGGACTCAGCCAACACGGTCTGGCTGGGACAGATCATTCTCTCCAGTTGTCTTGAATAACACAGAACTGTAAGCCTCACTCCCTATAGTCGGTGACAGGAAGTTCAGGCCCCTGACTCAGTAATTCAGCATTCTTGATACCACTCTAGCAGGAGATTAGGTAGAGTAATTACAAGGGTGGAAAGGCACCACTGGCCTTTGCTGGTAGCACGTGACTGATTCCCACACGCCAATGGCCTTGGCTGAAAGTGGATGTGGCAGTTTTCTCCTGGTTCTTTAGGTAAAGGGCCAGGCCTTTTGTTCTTGTGATCTGCACCATGGGAATTTCTAGGTTGCCAGTTTCTTTAGCACACAGTCCAGCACATATGAGGTAAATGGAGACACAGAGAACTAACCCTATTTTTTTTTAAGGGTTTCTAGTTGAGCCAAGTTCCACATTCTACCTTTCATTTCTTAGTCTTGTATTTTATACAAAAATTTGAGGACTTTAAATTATACTTGGGAGGAGGAACAGGAAAGCCTTTATTTCATTTTGGCTCTTCAAAATGGACACAGCTCACTTCACTCTCCATAAACCCCACATAGACCTATGAGTACATTTCCATGGAATAATAAAAGTAGGAAACGTACGCAGAACTTGAAGCTTTGAAATGTGTTTTACTCTCAGTGACAGAACACAAACTAAGAGGACAAATGGTTTGGCAGCAAAATACAGGAACTTCTGCACTGGTCTACCAAGCACAGGGGAGTCTTGGAAAACACAATCAGGTAGGGAAATTCCCAAGGTAACTAATGAACAGGAACGAGGGCAAGGGAACAAGAGGTTTTCATTCAAGGGCATGCTCATTTAGTGTTATTTATTTATTTATTTATTTATTTTAGACGAGACCAAAATTAGTTCAGAATTTATCCATGACTTTTTCAGTTATGATGATCTGTAAAGATTATCAGGTAATTGTAAGATTCATTCACAGCCAATCAAGCCTTCTGAAGATAACATCTTAAAGGGATTCTAATCAAGGAAATGTATCTTGATGATAGCTTACTACTTAAAATGCAAATCAAGAGGCATGGGAGTAAATGCCCTTACTAAAGTTCACTGCATAGGAGACTGAAGTATTTGTTGTTGTTGTTATTTGTAGTTTTGGGGTTTGAACCTTGACCACTGCACACCAGGCAAGGACTCTGTCAGCGCTCCATCTTCAGCTGAGAAAGGGCTTCTTCTTCTTCTTTTTAAAAATAAGGCTTTAAAAAAATGCTGAAGTCTACCCATGCCCTAGTAACTGTATTTGTATGTAATACTTCAAGATATAATTTACACAGGTTTTACTAGATGTTATTTTTGGAATTAGAACAAAAGTACATTCTGTTGGTACACATCTTTCATGCTGGTGGCTGGAATTAAATCATGTAATATGTACAATTACTTTATCCTTTCCAGGTGCTCTGATGCTAACTTTTTGTATTTTTGGAAACATTTCTGAGAATGAATTAAGCAAATGTTTGTTATACTAAGGCTCTTCCCATGGGAAGAATCAAAAAATCCTAGAGAAATACTGACCTCCAGTGGCCACACTTAGCAGTCATTGACAGGATCCCAGGAACCTGAACCTACAACGAAGATCTGTTTTCTGTTGATGTGTTTCTTTTGGAGGCAGCAGCAATAGTGAAATTTTTTTGGCTTTAAAATTTTATGCTAAAAATATAGCAACTTCTCTTGCTGAATATACTAAGCCATTCTGCATTAGCAGCTGATAAGCACAATAATTTGTCATTCAATTTAAATTAAGTGAATGGCATCCACCAGAAATTATATAGACTTTAGGCCAGTTAAGAGAACAACAAACTGAAATTTGAATTTATAAGATACTCAAACAAAATATAGATATGTTGGCCTGTCATCAAAATATATACAAATACCGGACACAACAAAGCACTGCGGTTGAATATTTGGTCTCCAGCTGGTGGCACAGTTTGAGCGCGTGGTAGAACCAACCTTGAGAATGGAAGGAGTCCCTGGGGTGGGCCCTGAGGAGGCTATCACCTAGCACTTCAGGCCACAGTCTCCCAAGCTGTCTGGTGCTCTAAGAAGTGCTGAGCTGCCTGTCACCATGTCTTCCTGGACAGCAGGAGGGTAGAAACGTTCCTCACAGGTTGCTTCTCCTCAGGTATATGACCTCAGTGGTGAAAAAAGGTATAATTCTTCTAGAACATATATGCTAAGCATTTCTTTCTCAGTGCTACTGCATTTGCCACAGCTTGGAGCTCATTTTGAAACATGATTTTGATTTCAAAGAAATTTAAAAAGTATGTAAAAATTAAAAGAAATAAGACTTCCTTATTTTCATATATAGTGCTTTTAAGTAAAACATCCTTTATAACTCTAAAGTGATTAAAGTCCTTATTTATTATGTTGCTGTTTTGATACAGGTCTGCTACATGTCGCCTAAGCTGAGCTAGAGCTCAAGGTGACCCTTCTGCCTCATCCTCTCAAACGCTAGCACTATCAGGGCGAGCCACCACACCCAGCCTAAACAGAACAGAACAGATGCTCTGGGTTGTGTGTACAAGTTCAGAACCACTGTACTGTGTCATTTTAAAAGCCTTTGTCTCTCTGGCTGGAGAGGTAGCTCAGCAGACTGAATGCTTGCTGCAATTCCAGAGAATTCAGGTTGAATTTCCAGTTCACGTGATGACCCTACACCCTCTCTGGCCTCTGTGAGAATGTGATATATAGACACACAAACACATACTAGTGATTCTTACCTAACATAGTCAAAATACTCTTTGTGCTGGTTCCGATAGAACACAGAGAATTTAAGCATGCGTCCCGCAATCACGTCAGCCTTCTCCAGCAGCTGTGTTAGATGAACTTTTGAGTAATCTGAAACATTTAAAAGTCTATTACTGAGGACCACAATACCAGAAGTGCCAGCTACATGCCTTATAAATCAGGGGTTATTAAAATATATCTTAAGAGAGTTTAACTTCTTAAATAGAAAGGTATCAAGAAAAGATTTGTTGTCTTTCTTTTTTATTTTTATTTCTATATAAATATGTTTTATAGTTCATGGTTATTTCTTAGAATATTCTTGTAATTTTTAATCTTCCAAATTAAAGATCCTGAAGCAACCATGTTTGACAGCCAAGCAAGTGTTTCTCACCAGCACCTCTTCCACAAGCACCCCTACCCACCAGCACCCCTACCCACCAGCACCCCTACCCACCAGCACCCCTACCCACCAGCACC